>CM021104.1:618463533-618558937 GCA_007115665.2 Sequoiadendron giganteum
CATAAACATATATGCAATGGGCATCACTGTATTTGGGTTGAATCCCAAAACCTGGCACAATGAATAAAATGTTGCCAAAAAGTGGTTGGCAAAATAGCTTAGCCTGAAAGGCTCCTGGTCATTTGGACTGATGTGAATCGTTCAACTGCCTGCCTTGGCCAGGTGAGGAGGAAGTAACTTTAATCTGAAAAGAGGCTTTGACATCGCATATTCCTACCTCATTTCCTCAAAATCAATTCAAACCAAGAATGAACTAGACTCACTCAAATTAAAAACCTGCTAAATTTCAACTGCACTTATGCTTAGCAGAATCCCACCATCATTATCCATGATTACCATTGTAACTAGGTCATAACGTGCAACCACTGCTCTGAGTAGGTCCACGTCAGGAAACACATTCGGCATTGCTAGTTTCCCCATCTTGTATCTCCTGCCATTTGAAAAAGGGTGGGGTAGGTTTCTCTGTCCATACCATAGCCTGAACATTTCTAGACCTGTCATTGGAACCCTAGCATTTGCAATATTATAGTTTTTGCACACTAGTCCCTCGCCCAGGGTTCTTCCATTCATTAAAACCAAAGCCCTTCTTCTATCATTTATCGATAGTGGGAGTTGATCCAGAAAATCATCATATAAATTCCTTTTCAAATAATCAACATGGCCAGAGTGTTGCTTCGGTGGCACCATATCAAACAACTAGGGATTTCTTAAAATTCAAATTCTTGAACAAACTAGGGCTACCCAAAAAACGAAATTACAAAAAAACTATGCAATTTCCAGCAATTCAAATGAACCAGTAACCCTATAACAATAATCAACAACTCCCAGACCAGCACACTACAACTTTTCACAAGAATCCTAGTCAAAATAAACCAGTGATACAAAAAGTAATTCACGGGATTTCACGCCTTGTAGAGAACCAAACCTTCGCTGTGATTGCTTGAAAAACTTTATCTCTAGCTTTGAACCGCTTTGAAAACACTTGAATGCTTTTGTGGTGAAGATAGAATGAAATCAAATACTTTATGTTGATTGAATTTAGCCAGTAGACATCTCATCCACCATTAAAGCCCATTTGCAAGCCACGCTAACGGCTCCAATTGCATTTAATGCAAATTTAAACTTCAATCATCTATCTTTTGTTTTTGTTAGATCATCGAACGACCACCTTCAAAAAGGCTGATGTAATCTCCATGACAATGTCGAGGGCCCACCACAATGTGCAGATCCAAAGGGATACACATGGCACCTACCCGTGATATCGCAATCACTAAACACCCTGCATCTTTGGATCACACGATGGTGGGCGACCGTTGATTCCCACCACCGATGATCGTGTTCACTCACAGCAGTCAACAGCACCAAATATAACCGTCGAGCAACTTTTCATCAAGATTAAAACACCATCGTCGATCTCGAGCACGTGCATCTCATAGCTCTTTTAGTAACCCACCTTTTAATGTATTAAATTCTGATACAAATATTAAACACTTTATTAATCCTTCTTTGGCATCGACAACTAAGACACGTGGCGCTCGCCTGTGATATCACAATCAATTGAAACCCAACGGTGATGTCATCGTGAGATCGCAGGGAATGGTCAAGGTCAACCGTAGGATGATCGACGGTCATTAAAATACACTCCTTGCAAAATAAGATAATTATTAGAAGGGGAAAAGGGGACATCACCTAGGCCGATGAAAAACAATGGCATAAAGTTGTTCTTAAAGCACGGGGCACGAGCCGACCTAGACTTAGGAAATAATAAAGTCGAGGTGAAATATTAACATAGTGTATTAAAGGGACCCAACCTAGATGATTCAATGGGGCATAAGTTGTTTTAAAACCTCCCCTAAAAGGTAATGACAAAATAGATCCAACCTAGGGTTTAATATAGAACATTAGGATTTCATGAAGGTAAAAATAAAACCCCAACGCTAGGCTCCTCCAGAATAGCATGACAGACCAGTAATGTGGCAGAAAATTAATGGAACTCAAAGAATGAAATTTGAGGTTCCATCAGGCCTCTCTATTTTTCTCAGTTCATTTAAATTTTTAGATGCTGCCAAACATCTAGCAAGTTATAACTATCATGCAGATTATATGATTTCTATTTGTTTTGTACTTTGGAATAGTTTAGAAGATGAAATTGTCTCCTCATGTAGAAGTATAAGTTGCCATATTCCTTTAGAAGTTGGTATAGGAATCAAAAGATGAACCTGTCAAATTGGAAACCAAACTTTTTGTGGTAAGAAGAATTGATTTTGACATGAATGGCATGTTGTAACAGATTTATTAAGTAATACAATTTATTTAGTTATTTGACAATTTGATGATTTGTGTGTAGATATGCCACCATATGAAACTGACTGGAAACGAACACTCCTTACCTTATCAAGTAATATCCAGGTAAGATGTTATAAAAAATAACTTGTGCTTTTAGTGAAGTTGGTCAACCTACTCATGCTTTTGCATGCTTAATTTTTTCCTTTTGGATTGGGCTACTTATGATAAATTTTTAACTTTCCTTGCAACCTGTGTATTACCCTCTCAAGTTTTTAATTGGTTAAAAGCAATCTCTTATAAAGGATATAAAATTCCTTAGTACTCTAGATTGTCCTTTATGTTAAGGGAGGCATCTGACTATTGTTTATATAATTCAACTTTATTTGAGAGTAAGCATATTTAATCTCTATGTGGTAGATTCAGACACTAAAATGATATCATCCTTATTCAACCATACACTATTTTTTGTCAGATGGATGTAATCATTAAGACACTTTCATTATTCCTTTAATGGATTGAACTTTCAAGGAGGCCATCTAATAGTGTTTCCTATTGATATCCAAAGCAGGGATGTGAATAAGACTAATGACTATGCAGGATATGTTGTAGATAAAATTCATAGATATTTTAACTTTATCAAGGCATATAATAGGGTGGTCCACTTCAAATGAAACTCTTTATTATGCCATACTATTTTATTTCCATAATTCAATTGTGAATTCAAATTTGTACTTCCAGGTTTGAAAATCATATTTTAATGCAACATCTCATCCATTTCATTTTTAGACTTGTGCATTTTGAGAATTTCATTTCCAAATTTTGTTGTGCAAGTTCAATATTTTGATTTTAGGAGTCTAACAATTGGAAATCATAGTAAAATCAGAATATAATAATTTCTGGAATTAGCATTTTAAAATGTTTTTTGGGGTCATTAACTTCAGACTATCTTCTCTTTTTTCGGGGTGGTTGCATGCCGAATTTTTTTGGTGTAAAATATCATAATTATTATATTTTGTTACCTGTCTATGATTAAAAATTATTGGAGTGTGATTTTGATAATTTTTGAAGATCTAAATATTCAAGCTTGGTAAAGAAAAATCATGTCAGATAATATTAGTCTAGAACAAAATGAAGAGTCACTTGATAGATTGTGGGCTAGATTGAAAAGAAAGGGTGATGGGAAATGTTATTATCCTTGCAATAATTGCAAGGGCTTAAAGACGAGAAAACTTTTAATCACAATAGCTGAGAAACATTGTAGGCAGCATGGTCATGTTGAAGGGGGGCATGGTTTTCTTCCATTGGTAAGTTGTTCATTATATGTGTTTATATTGATTGAATTTGTAAATGTTTATATTGTTTTAACATTTGATATATATATAAAAAATCACTTGATCATGATCATGGTTTATTTGTGTCTGTCATTATTATAAAGGTGGGGTGCCCTAGGGCACATTATATGGATTATCATGGCCTAGAGAATGTGGTTTTGCAAGAGGAGGAACATGGAGCTATGAATATCAAAGATGAAGTTAATGATCCTATGGAAGAAGATGATCATGCGCCAAAAAACACAGTTGAAGATGATGGTACAAATACATTGATCCATGACACATGTAGTGGCATAGCTGATCATGTTGATCGAGATGAATTTGATGATGTTCATGATTTACCTATACTTGAGAAGGCATATGAGCCCCTTTATGAAGGCTCCCAAAAAACTCTTCTCTTTGTTGTATTGTTGCTAGTGAACTTGAAGGTTATGAATGGTTTATCCAACATAGAAATCTCATGGATGTTAAGGTATGTCATATATGTCATCTTTTTTTATCTATTTTAATTGTTGTTAGTTCATCGCTAGTAAATAAAGGATGAAGTATGTACCATTAATATTCTTTATATTAACAAATTATTTTTTGTTGTAGATTGATTGGTGAATTTTTGTTACCACCATCAAATATTTTACCTCGCTCATACCGAGATTTATCTGGCATTATGAAGATATTGGAATGGAGTAAAAAGCAATAGATGCATGTCCCAATGATCATATTATATATCATAAACAACATGAATTTGCAACAGAATGCCCGAAATATCATATTAGTAAATATCAAACAGATCAACTAACAAAAAAGGTGCCTCACAAGGTTCTTCATTATATTCCCCTTATTCCACATATGCAATAATTATTTAGGTGTGAAAGCTTAGCACAATTTATGGATTACCATGCACGGAATAGAAGTTGAGATGACATTCTTCAAATTCCTGTGAATGGTTCTACATTTAGGGACATGGAGGAAAAATGGCCACACTTAAAGAAGAACCTCGTAATCTCAGGGTTTCATTGGCAGTGGACGGTGTCAATCCATTTGGAGAGCTGAGATCTATTTACTCGATGTGGCCTATTTTTGTTATCAACAATAACATTCCTCCATGGATGTCAATAAAGAGGGAGCACATAATGTTGGAAATGATTGTTCTACGTATTTGTTTACATTGATTTTCTTTAACGTAGTGGCATCTCATTTGTCTTATTTGTTGCATAATGACTTCTATGTTTTTTCATTTAATACTCATGTACATGAATTTATATATATTGCAGTAAAATGGTTATAATAATTATGTAATGTTTATGTTCATTCAACTAGGTAAGTACCAAGTTAAAGATATGAATGTATATATTGAGCCTCTTATCGATGAGTTACTAAATTTATGGAATGGCGTGACTATGTATGACGTATCTAGACCAATAGGACAAAGACAATTTGAATTCCATGCAATGCTTGTATGGACAATTCGTGATGGCCCAGGGCTAACACATAAATTATGCTCTATTAATCCATAAATTGATGTTTGACTGATAATATCGATAAGTTGGTCGCTTGCGTGTATCAACATCCTTCAGTGCATTCCTTATGGTTATCTCCATTTCAAACATCTTCTCATTTGGTTCACATGCCCCGTCCATTGTTAAATCATTTCTTATGGTTGTCTCCAAAATTTTTTGCATCATCATCTCGGATTCCTTCATCCATCTATATTTTCCCTTTAGTTCCCCTCCATCTTCTAATAGCATTGATACTCCCATTTTTGTGACATTGATCATCGCCTCCTCATCACCTTGCAATTCATCATGGAAGTCTTTATATTTTCTCATAAAATGGTTTCTAGTATCAATAGCTATGTTATCAAGAGCATCCCTTTGGTTTATTTCCTATAAATTATCTCGGATCCTACCATCTATCCTCTTGTGTTCTTGTAGTGCAGTAAAATTGTTTGAATGTGTTCCCCAGAGCTTACTCAACCAAGTCATTGAGTTGGTCTTCCTCTTCTTTATTATTGTAGTGAGTGCATCACATTTACCTCATAAGTATGTTTTTGATTCTTCCCACTGGTCTCTTGCTTGGGAGATTTCACCATGATTCAATTGCTTTGTGGATCCTAGCATGATTCCCATCATGTCCTTCAAGTGATCAATTTGTCTGAGTAGTCTCTTGTTATTAATCTTATACATTTATTTTTCCTTGATTAGCTTTTGGATTTGGTCTTTATTTAATTTGGCCACATTAATGTCAATTTATGCTCTAGCTATTGGATCAACCTCACCAAATTTTAATGTCATTACATGTCCAAAATCCTTTTCAGTATCGATTACAACATATTTCTTATGTGGAGGATACAGGGCCCATATCATAAGTGATCCCTCATCTGGGTTATACTTAGATCCTGCATAGATCTTTGTTACCCCCTCAGGAGTGAGTTTATGTGTGGCATTACTATTCTTCAGAAAACTATAAAAAACCAAAGCAGAGTTTAAATCCAACCCAGGAAAGATCATGATGTGTGCATCTTCTAATAATTTCCTTCCTTTTTTAGGGTCATCCTCTTCATTTCTTCTTCTACACTTGATTTTAAGTTATTCAGCAGTTGTTCCTCATTACTTGGTGTAATATTCTCCATTGATTCCCTTATTGATTTTCCTTTTATTTTGCACAAAAAGGTTTTAAATTCTGAGGTTTTAATAAATTCATCATCAGCCATAAATGATTTATATGCTATATGCCTTGTGTCAGTAGTTGCACTCCCTTCAACATCTAGTTCCCTGGCAATATACTTGTAGTCTTGAGTTCTCAATCTGGAAATTTTATCAATTGTACTGCTAGGCCTACCATCACCAGATGCCTCTTCATCAGAATATAATAGTTCTGTATCTTGCAATCCCCTGTTATACTCATCAATAACTTTTTCGGCTTCCTCTGCTTCCAAATTCCTGATCAAGTCATCATACAGATAGGGTATGTGATTGTATCCTCCCAAGTTCATTTTATTTTTGGCAAAATCAATATACCCTTCTGGATTAAATCCTTTTCATAGTGGACCCTTCTTCATGTTGTATTGCATCAATTTTTTGACAACCATGTCATATCCATCCCTTGCTAATACAGTGAAATCACCAAAGCATAATGTACTAGGCGTAAATGCCTTCTTTCCAAAAGAACTCAGATTCATAACATCTGAAAAGTCCAATTGCCTAGCAATCTCCAAATATATAATCCTATCAGGCACCGTATTGGTCAGAATGAAGGGTCCATCTTCAAATCCATATACTCTTATCATGGTCGCATCTTCTAAAAAATACCAGTCTCCCCAATTATGGTTGACAGTTCCATTGAAATCCTTAGGCCTTAAAAACCTTTTTATTTCATCGGACAATGAGTATTCACAATGATGATTGTAAAATATGTACAGTGGTTTCACAAAAAACTCTTCAAAATGTAGATAACAAGAATTAGCAAATCTGCAATCCCAAGTGGCAGTCCAGAGTTGTACTGGTAATAAGATTCCTTATCAAATTGTACAACCCTCAGTTTTTTAGGCCACATCTACAATTATTGTCCATAATAAAGTATCATATGCATTAGGATTGAATAAGCATCCAAGTGCAAGATAGGAGCTCCACTTTTTAATGCCATCAATCCTGAATCAAGTACTTTAAAGATGTGTGAAGCATAATCAAAAAACCTTGAATTGTGACATTGGATGTTCGTTGCAATTACCATGGGTACAATTGAAATGTGCTCAGGGGCCTCCATTCCCAACACTTGACACACTGAAAAATATGTGTACCTCATGTAGGGTTCAAACAAATCAACATGGAATGGGGGACCATCACTGTCATTCAGTGGAACTGAAATACCATCTTTCTTAGACCTATGTAGTGGCAACCTCCAACCCTTGTACAAAGTATCCATCCTCCATAATTCCTTTTCCATCTCTTTAGGTACAATTTTTTCACCACACACTCCCTCTAGGTTAAAAACCTCATAGATGGCAGCTTCAAATACATGTATAAAAGGTTTACCTGATGGATCACAAATTGCTTTACATTTTGGATTATAATTGGCAACTAGCATTTTCACCAATTCTACATTTACAAATACATTGGGGCAGACTAGTTTCCCTAGGTTTAACTTCCAAGGATTACACACTGGTTCGTATCGGTTCCTTCGTTGGTAATGAAAAATAAACAGCTCATATCCCCTAATTGGGGTCCATATGTCTCGTATATGCTTGCATTTATCCTCTAACTTTTTCACTTCTGCCCTAAGTTGTGCAGATCGCCTGGCCTTAGGTCCTGAGCTGGGAAATTGATCAATTAAGTCCTAGTTTAACTTCCTCTCAACTACCCCCAGTTCCTTCTCTGCTTCAATTTTTTTCTTTTTCCTCTAGGGTTTTTACACTCACTTTGTTCCTACCTTTCTCTTTTCCTGAGCTAGTGCTTTCCATTTTTATGAATCACAAAACCAGAAATTTAACTGCAGGGAACTTACAAGTTTATTTAGAATTCTTTGACCGCAAGATCCTTTGGCCCTTCGTCTGTTCCTCTGCTGCTAACTTTGCAAAATTCGCCTTCAATTTCTTTTCTTAATTTAGGAAATCATCAACACATTTGGTAGTAATATTGTCATTAATGTCCTAGCTTTGAAGACGAGCGTAGTTGATATTCGAATTTACCCACTGTGACATCAAATGTTCTATCGACAAGACAATTGAAACTTTGGGAAATCCTTGTATTCAGGCTTGACCAACATTCATTTAACATTTTTTTTGTCGGGGAGACATTACGCCGATATCACAAGATGAGTGTTTCGGCGATGATATTTCATTGACGAGACAAATGCACTTGGGCTGACTCAGGGATCTTACTCTGATGGTGTTAGTCTGGCTAATACAACTCCTTGTGCTTTGATCGGTGAGACAAGACAGGTTTCTTGCCGATGGAACTTCATCGGTGAGACCTATATGCTCGGCATGACCTTTTCATTTCACCCTGATCGAACTTGTCTTGCCGATGCTATGGGTTATTTGAATACTAGATTTTGGAGGTTTTCATGATATCAAATGGTCAAGAATGATGTGATCATATCATGTGACTATTGATGGAACTTCAAATTTTTGCTCTTTGAATTCCATTTTATCTTGCCTTATGTCTCTGGTCTTTCATATTATTTGAAAAAACATAAGGTTGGGGTTTTTGTTTATGTTGAAAGTGTTTTTGGATTAGATGTTAATTTAATATAATATATTATAAAAATATTCAATAATATAATATATTAAAAATATATTAAATTATTTTAAAAGATAATATATTACATAATTTAAAATTAAAATATAAAATTATAATTTTATTTTTAAATAAATTATATTATATATTAGATGTTATATATGTTACATATTATATTGTATATACATTATAATTATAATATGATGTTAAAATTATATATTATACATTATATATGTTACATATAGTATATATGTTAGAATATTATAATATTTTGTTAAATTAATCATATAATATATTAAAAATACATTATTTATTTGAATTTGTTATTAGATTATTTTATATATTTCAATTTATTATTTTAATTATATTTACGTCGAAGGCGTGTCCTATTTGACAATTCCAAAGCCAATTATGAAATCAACGATCAAGAGTTCACTACAAGGAATGTATTACGGTTGATTTAATCTCGTCCTTTTAAGTATTTTTTTAATAAGTTGTTTTTCCAAATTATATTATATACAATATAATTAAACTTATTATTATATAAAAAATTACATATGATATAAATTGTATAATTATAAATAAATATATTATCAAATAATAAATATACATAAATATCAAATATATAATTTTATAATATATATGCATTCTAGGATTTTATTTAATTAGATTAAGGTGATTTTTAAGTAAATTTTTTGGAAATTAATAAAGTTTCAGCAATCAAATTTTAGCACTCATCCCACTCATATGCATTAAAAATAGGAAAATTATAATAATTAAAAAAATATTAGATCAAAAATTTCCAAATTCCCATTTTACTTTGCAAAATCATAAGGAATGAGCAATGTACTTTTTTCTTTCTTATATCCTCTACAAATATTTTGAATTTTTTTTTTTTCATTTTTTTTTGTTGTTAAGCAAATAACAAATTATAATCTAATACAACTTTTCAACTTAAAAAGCAATGAAATAAACCATATTTTGAATATATAGATTTTTCAAATAAAAATTACTATTATGTTATTTTTCAATATTAGATTTAACATGCTATAATATTAAATTTAATATTAGTTATATGAATAAGATTCAAAATTTTGAAATGATTTTATTTTTTAAATTTATCTAAAATTAATTCTTAATAAAAAATTATAAGTTATTTTCCAAATAAATTCATTTTAAAAAATTACTTTTAACGTTTAAAGATATGATATTTCCAAGTTTAGATTAAAAATCTATGTTTCACATCACACAATTCCACAACCAATAAAAAAGATATGAAAAAACAAGATACATAGGAGAGTATTAAGAGAAAGATTAGACAAAAAATAGTAAACATAAAGTCTAAAAACATAATACAACAAAAGAGTAATAAAAGAAAATAAGTAAATAAATAAATAAAAATAATGTGGGAGGTGATTTAAGGGGAAAAAAGTAAGAAAAAAATAATAACAAAAATTAGAATAATATTAAAATAAGAATTCAAGATTAAGATTAAAATATTATAACAATTATAAAAAATGAGTTACAATCAAGTATAATTAGGAGTAGGGAAAAAATTAAAATGTAAAGAGAAAAATACAAGATGATATAAAGAGGCTTGGATAAAAATAGATGAAACAAAATCCATAAAATGTCATAAAATAAAAGAAAATAATATCTCATATTTAGAAACTAAATACTTACCTTGACACAAACCATAACCAATGCATAGTACATGTTGTAAGCACTTTATTAAAAAAAACATTGACCATTTTATAAAAATCTCATGTGCTACCATACATAATTAGATGTAGCAATGAATACAAATAATTACAACACAAATTTAATTAATATTGAAATTTAATCTTGTTAAATAATTATTATTTTATTTCTGATTTTCTTGAATATTTATTAAGGTTAGGGTTATAATTAATAATTTTAGGGATATAATTAAAATAATTGATTTTAGGGTTATAACCTTTATTTTATAATATTATGATATTATTTTTTTATTATAATTAAAAAATCATTAGAATTAAGATTAGGTTTAAGGTTTGGGTGAATGTTAAGATTGAGATTTGAATTAAGATAAGAAGTAGAGTGAGAATTATACACATAGATAAGAAAAGTTTTAATAAAGAAAAAAGTGTAATTAAAAATCAAGGAAGAAAAAAAATGAACCCAAATTTAGATAAAAAGAGATCTAATCAAAATATACTATAACTTTAATCCTATTAAATAATTATTTTGAAATTTCTTAATTTCATGATTTTATATCAAAGTTACTAATATAATTATTAATTTTAGAAATATAATTCAAATAATTAATTAGAACCTTAATTTTATAATAATAATTATTAATATTATAATTTTAAACCTACTTATTAGTATTATAATTAAAAAAATATTAAAATTATGGTTAGGGTTGGGGTTATGATCAAGGTCAAGGTTGGGATTAGAAATAGGATAAAAAGTAGAGTTACAATTATAGTTATAACCACAGTTAGTGTTAGGGATAGAGTTATGTTTACAATCAAGGTTAGGGTTATGTCAGAGTCATAAGAAAATTATGGTTAGAATTAAGGTTAAAAAATATGGTTAAAATTAAGGTTAAGGGTAGGGTTATAGTTAGGGTTACAATTATGGTTAAAGTTAGGGTTGGTGTTTCAATTGGGGCCAAAATTGAATTCAGATTAGGGTTAGGGTACAATTAAGATTATGATTAGGGATAAATTAGGGTTAGGGTTCAATTAGGGGTTAAACTTATGGTGTAGGGATCATCAAAATTTTATCCATAAGCATCTTCAATCTTCATATTATTATTCTTTGCCTTCTCATTTTGCATGTTAAATGAAAAAACTTGGTTTTACACCTTATTTAAGTCATTTAATCCTTGATTTTTGTCTCCAATAGATTTATTCAAAACTGTAGACACCATCCAATTGAACTATGAGATTCCTCTCTTCTTCTAATAGGATGTAAGAAAAATCATTTGAGAGGTCTTTTTGGATCTTAGCCATTCTACTTTCAAGGAGATTCTTTCTCTAAAAAGGTTTCTAAAGATTTGGATATTCCACTATTTCAGTCTAAGTTTTATGAATTTTAACTTTATGTTGAGCATGCACATCTTAGTGCAATGATCAACTGTTTGGGTGAGCTAGGAGTTAGTGACAACCATTTCGAAGTTTGGATTTTCCAACTACACTTTTTCAAACTTGAAAGACACTCTTCTAGGGAATTTGTCCTTATCTATGAGCTAGTAATTTGAACCGACTTTAAATAGGGTTATGATTAGGGTTCATATAGCTTTATAGTTAGGGTTAAGGTTCAATTTGAGTTAAGGTTCAATTCATTAAAAATAGGCGCCTTAAGAAGGATATATCTCGGTGTACTTTACATATATTTCTAAAATATAGGCATGCTAGTTGATTTGTTACAAAAGAGTTTGCATATATTTTATTTTTCAATTATTTTTAGAAGACATATTTTTTTTATTAAGAAGATTAAATTATTAATTATAAATTATAAATAAACAAGATTCATCAATAAATATGTATTAATTTTGTGATATCTTTTTTTATGAAATTAGTGTATAGTAAAATTTCTCATATTTATAGTGTTTTTTAATTTTTAATTTTACTTTTAAATAATTATTTAGGATGCCCTGCCCAATATTAAATTTTGAAAATGAAGAACAACAAAGATAATATGCTCAAAATTACATGAGACAAAGATGTGAATAAATGAATAATTTACAAAAAGAAGAATACATCGTGTACGAGAATCTAAAGATGAGCAATACATATTAAGAAGATTACAAACAAATGAGCATTTAGACCAGTTTAATGAGATAGAAAAACAAAAAATACAAATATGCAATCACAAATTAGTTGAAAGGAATTATGAATCTCATGAGAATATAGAGGGTAAATTTTAAGGAATCAATTCAATTGCAATAGACCGTGTGTTACAAACACCAGATAATAGAGTTCAAGATGCAATAAATGTTGAAACTGAAAATCATGAAGAAAATAATAGTCCACAATAGGAGTTAACCTCTCAATTGAGAAGATGAAGATGATTGCAAAAAAGACAAAATGAAAGAGGTCTAGGTACATGCAATAACAATAGAAATGTGCAAATTGATTTGAAAGATTTACAAATTATATTTTGACATAGTCTAGATAAACTTGCAGCACCAAGCATGTGCTACATTTTTCAAGAAAGTTACCCTACAATGAAGGTTGTATGAGTTCTTGAAGGCCCAATTTTCAATAGATGTCGACAAGAGAAACATGAACATCAATTTTTGACATTAAATAATATGAATCCTGGTCCCACAACCATTAGAACTTGCAAACTTAACACAAATTGAGGAAATGTTGATAGGGCATGTAAATCCAATACTTCAAGTCACACATGCAACTGGAGGTCAATACAAATATAAAGGACATACCATAAGTTTTCCACAAGAAGTAAGAGAAATAGCTAAATTTTTACCACATCGAATAAAATATTTACCAATTATTATTGTTCGAAGGAAGGACCAACACGAAACAAATTACAATTTTATAGTCAATAGAGAGGGTGTGTACAAGGCATTGAAATATAAGATAGAACATGATAAGTTTTATACAGATGTGCAAATTGATTGAAATGCTCTTAGTGAATTCACATGCAATTCAAATGAAAACATTTTTGACAAATTAAACTCTATTCATATGGAGTTTGATTCAAAGATTTAACTAAATACATGCACTACGATTCAAGTTTTATAGAGATTTAACTAAATATATACAAAAATCCTGGGAAAATGCACAGGCACTACAATTTAGAGGAGGGACTGACTAAAACATATACACTACCTTACAATTCATTAATATTATGCACGAGCTTAGAAAAGATCATGGCATGGTGGGCTGAGTCAGGTTTCCATTCCTCCCTCAGAGTCTTCAACCTTAGAGAATTTTGATTCCACTTGATTCTTGTATGCAATGTAATCTACAATCACCGGGCAATCTGCTCTGCAGTTCTGGTGAGATGGCCCCTTCGCTTTCTCCTCTAGGTCCCTGGAATCGAGTGGTATCCATTCTTCCCTGGATCCTAAGTCCCAGTCGACGTCGTCTCCTGATGCCAACTCCTCTACCAACCCTTCGTCTTACACATATCGCATTACCCGGCCACAAGGTTGGTTGGTGGTTAGCGTGGCTGCTCTGAGCAGGAAGGTGATGCTTCGATCCCTTTCATCCCATCATTTTTCAAAACCTTCTGGGTCAATTGTCCTAACCAAAGGGAATTTCATGACCTCCTTTCCTCATATGCTCAACACGTAGTAGTTCTGGGGCATTGGGATGAGATTATTTTCATCCACATTATCCAAGGCTGCATCAATGTCTCCCAACCATGCGTGAATGAAGACCATCTGGGTCATTTTTTGTGTGTTTTCCTTCTGCATACCCATGTGGAGGAGCACTACCAGAAACATTGTGGGTATTTCTGCATTGGATCAAAACCTATGATATGCTTTCAAGAACTCCGGTCCTACAACCTTCTTAGTTTCCCAAAGTATCAGCGGGTGGGACGAGGCTAGTAGCCCATTCAGCCTTTGGTTTGTCACTTCTCCTCGGAATTCTTGTATTTTCTTGTCGGTGTTCAGGGCCAGAGGAGTCTCCATCCCTTTATCGCCTACTTCTATCACCAAGTAAAAATCTCGAGCTTTTGCATGCACACACTATTCCTACAAAGACACTGTGTTTTAAATGACGCAGGCTGGCCTTTTTTAACTGCGGTGGCTAGTAGTCTTCATGATTAATTTTCTATGATCCTAGCGGTTGGAGCATGTAAACTTGCGGGCGCTCTGCTGGAGGTACCGAGTGTGATTAATGCAAAGTATTTTGAGATCCACTCAATCTTGCCTTTGCCTTGAAACTTGTTTGATTTATTTGCATCTTGCCCTCTACTATTGAACCCTATCACATCCGATTAGACCCCAAGTTTTGTCTTTTCTTGTTAATATAGTAAGTTTATTTTTTACCTTTTTATTTAATTATTATTAAAAAATAATTATTTTTAATAATATTTAGATTTTGATATATTTTGGCTTTACATTTAGTTTATTATATTTTAATTTTTAATTTAGATTTAAGTTTTAAATTTTTTTAAGTTTTAATAATTACAAATAATTATTAAGATAAATTTAATTTACTAATATTTTGTCTTATTAAACTTTTAATTATTGTCCCTTTAATAATTGTTTTATTTTTTGCAGGGAACATTTTTTAATGACTTTCAATCATCCATCAGTTGATTCTTAAAGTTCCCCGCAATCCCGTGATGACCTCACCACTAAGTTTTGGCTGATTGCGATATCATGGGCGAGCGCCACGTGTCTCAGTCGACGGTGCCAAAGGAATAATCAAAGTGCTTTAATATTTATGTCGAGTTTTAATACATTATATGACAAGTTACTAAAGCGGTTGCGAGATGTACATGCTCAAAATCGACGGTGATGTTATAATCTTGATGGAAATTTGCTTGATTGTTATATTCAGTGTTGGTGACTACTATGAATGAACACGATTGCTGATGGTGGAGATCAATGGTTGCCCGCCATTGCATGATACAAAGATGCAAGGTGTTTATTGATTGTGGTATCACGGGCGAGCGCCACGTGTCTCAGCTAGTGGTGCCAAAGGAATAATCAAAGTGATTTAATATTTATGTCGAGTTTTAATACATTATATGACAGGTTACTAAAGCGGTTGTGAGATGCATGTGCTCAAAATCAACGGTGATGTTATAATCTTGATGAAAAGTTGCTTGATGGTTATGTTCAGTATTGGTGACTGCTATGAAAGAACACTATTGTCGATGGTGGAGATCAATGGTTTCCCACCATCGCGTGATACAAAGATGCAAGGTGTTTATTGATTGCGATATCATGAGCGAGCGCCACGTGTCTTTCATTGGCGATGCATAATGTGGTGGGCCCTTGGTGCTGAGATGGAGATTACATCAACCTTTTGAAGGCATTCGTTTGATAATTTGACAAAAGGAAAGGATCGGTGGTTAGAATTTAAATTCGCATCAAGCTGGATGAGACAAATGCACTCGGGCTAACTCAGGGATCTTACTCCGATGGCATTGGTCTGGCCGATACAACTCCTTGTGCTTTGATCGATGAGACAAGACAGGTTTCTTGTTGATGGAGCTTCATCGGTGAGACCTATATGCTTGGTATGACCTTTTCATTTCACCCCAATGGAACTTGTCTTGTCGATGATATGGGTTATTTGAATACTAGATTTTGGAGGTTTTTCATGATATCAAATGGTCAAGAATGATGTGATCATATGTGACTATGATGTATTATACTCAAGATAAGGTTTTTTTTAGGGAATCAACGAGTGCAAAATCACTGTAAAGGCTAGTTGGTTTGTGATGAATGTTCTACCATGGGCCTCTAGCCTATCCTCGGTCTTTTTAGTAGTTTTTTTTATTCTTTGTTATCAGTTTTTCAATGTTTTATACAACGGCCAAGTTTCTATTTGCAATCTGCTTTAAGTTGGTCATTAAAAAGAGATATATGGTTTGTTTCCTTATAGAAATAATGCATTTATAACATTCATGTGTTTTTCATTTAAAATAATGGCATTTGGTAATTAAGAAGGAAGTGTGAAGTTTGAAAAGTCATATTTTCAAATTTATTTTTTTGTCTTTTTTGAAACAATTAAATAAGTTTGATGCATAAGAGGATTCAATAAGTTGTTTAGAACAGTAAAATGGTGTCAATGTTTGTGATGAGGAAAAATGAATTGGAGAGTGGTTCAAAACTAGTTACAAGGTTTGAAAGGGATGTTTAAGTTGTACTTTTTAGAGTGATAAGGTTGACATTAAACTTTTCAAATATTTTTAGTTCATATTTTTAAGATAAAGATTCTTTTAAACAAAAAAAAATGTTTTAAATTTCATACTTGGAAGAAAAATAATGCAAATGCAATAAATGAATAATAGAGAATCATGCATGGGAACAAAACACCACCTACAAATGCAAATAAGTTATTGGAATGCCATGTACTGATTTTATCAATTATTTTATTTTGATTATTAATCATGAGAATTTCAATGTTTATGTTAGATGATTATATAGATTGAAATTGAAATTTAAATGCAAATGAAATTATTTTGAATTTATTATTATGAAATTCGGGGATTGTCATTGTTGATGAGAAATTGAGTGCAAGTGAACGCAGGAAAAGGTTGGCTATTTAAGCCATTGAGATAGAGTGAAAAATAAAGTAAGATGTGACATTATGTGAACCACACCAAAATCTCTTAATGAGAATGATTAAATCACCTCATCACTACTTTACTCTTGAATGAAACCTTGGGTTAAAGATAACCTAATTGGGACAAGAAGTGCATTCAATGAAGAGAGAGATCTTATGATGAGACTAAAACCTATTAAGTTGGATTACATACTGGATTAATCTTTAACACCTATAAGTAGAAATTAAACTTGAATGAGTTGTACTTTGGATCTTGACTATTTCCATATAGAGTGGGTAAATCTATAAATAATTAGACTAGTCAATAATTAAGGATTCCATCCTAATAATTGGAAGGGAATATTGGGTTTAAGATTTTCCCATACAATTGAATATCATTGGAGTTAATGAAACTCTGTAAGGATAGAAGCATAGGAGGGATGCCTAGTAAGTTAAAGGAAGTCGTATTATTGACAAGACTTTACTTTAAGTAGCTCTTATATTAGAAGAGAAACACTTTCAAAAGGAAGCATCTATTGTCATGATAGAACATTATAGAATTTTTACTTAGCAAGAAATGCTGAAAATCTTACGGAGAAGAACATCAGAATTGTTACTTGTGCTCAAAAGGGATATATTGAAGGTAAGACTCTCCTATATAATTAAGAAATCATGGAGTTAAATTTTAATGCTTGAAGATTAGATATGCAATTAAATTTGTTATTATCTGGAGATCAACGTGATTGAACAAGGATTAATACTCAAAAATTAGTACCAGATTAAATCAAGGAAATTAGATTGAGTTAAAAGATGAATTGCATCTTTGAAAATAATCTAAGGATAAAAGAAAATTCACAGTATGGATGTCCTGAGATAAATGAGAATTATCTCCGCAAAACCTATAACCATTTACAGGAAGATCAATAATGGTGTAAGATCAGAATAGGTTATCACTTAGTCAAAGGATAGACTATTGTTGGATATAAAAGAACCTATGTGTCCAAAATTTGGAAGATTCGATAATGGAACGAGGAAAATAATGTCACAGTTAGGACATCAGAATGACAAAGGGAATTGTCAGTTGAGGATCCACTATCAAAAAAAAGATAGAGCAAGAAGTTGCATAGAATATAGCAAGGGTAATATCTAGTATGCCAAGAAATGAAGACCAGAAGTCATCATTGGTAGGACATGTAACTCTCTTGAGATTCTAGAAGGAAATTGGTAGAACACAAGACAAATTGATTTGTCGATGTTAGTAGAATAACATAATGTTCTGGTGGATAGACTCATCAAAAGAACCAACAGCTTTTGGAAACTCGACTTATAGGATTTTGATCCTAAATAATATATTATGGACAAGTAGTTGCTTAGTAAACCTAAAAGGTTATTTCAGTTTAGCAAATGATGATAGGGTTGTATAAACAAAAATCATACCATGAGACATTCATTTGAATAAATGTGCTATATGTATTATTTTAGTCAAATAAGTAAAATGGTAGACTAAATCTTGAATGAATTTTAAACTTCTAAAATTGACATTTGGAAAATTATATATATGGAGAGAGTGGAAGTTCTATTAAAACTGAAAAAAGGCTTGGATATAATCATAGAATTGATAAATGTCAAAAAGGAATAATAGAACGAAGTGATCGATGAAACTTAATTGATAACAAGCTTAAGTGTGGAGCAGTATCAAAATTTATAAGTGTCTAGGAGAAAGCTTATGCTCGAGATGGACAAGTAATAAAGGGAAAGTACTTTATGGTAAGGATAATGAATGTGTAAGTGGCGGATGGACTCAGTTTATGAGTTGTCTAAAAGTGTAAATTCAAAGGAAAGGATTGGACCCATGATGTAGTGTACAATACATTGGCATTCCTCTTCCATTTGGGTTTTACTAAGGATAAATTCATTGACCAATGAATTCCAATCACTAAGTATAGTTTTTATTATATATTGGATGTATTTATAGAAAAAATATCTTTGGGAGAGTAAGTATGTCTGAAGCATACAAGGTTTCCCTATGTGATAGTAAGGACACTTGAAGCAAGGTCTAGAAAATACAAGATTGTTGTATAGAATGAATGTTTTGTAAATCTTACGTATTTTGGGAAATCGTCAAATTTGGCTACAAGATTTTTGGGACCTTTGATGTACTGGAAGTCATGAATCTAGTTGTTTATAGACTAGCATTAACTGGGATAGTACTCAATACAAGTTCCAGTGGGACCAGTATACTGAGGATAGTGCTATATGGGAGGATTCTGTGATAATTGACCGTCATTTTTCTCGTTTGATTTCATAGATTAGTATTTGCTTAATGCATGAGATACCTGATACTCTAGTTTATGATTCACATGTTCTGAACTTTGATAGTGTGGATGCTACTATGATTGGTTTGTGCTTATGTTTGAGAACTATGTTATTAGTTACTATTTCATTATGATCGAGATACTATGTTTTACCTATTGAGATACTATGTGTTATTGATTGGGATAATATGTTTTATTGATTGAGATGATATGCTTATTAAATGATTAATAATACATCGATACGATGTCTCTTCCAAGAGGGGAAGGATGTCACGAACTGATTTTATCAATTATTTTATTTTGATTATTAATCATGAGAATTTCAATGTTTATGTTAGATGATTATATAGATTGAAATTGAAATCGAAATTGAAATTTAAATGCAAATGAAATGATTTTGAATTTATTATTATGAAATTCGGGGATTGTCATTGCTGATGAGAAATTGAGTGCAAGTCAATGCAGGAACAAGTGAACGAGAATGTAGGCAAGAACATTGTTCAGGTAGAGTCGTTTTAGCCATTAGAAGTTTATGAGGATGATGGAATCTCACACACCACTTAAATAATTGGAACGTAATTTGCATGATTAAATGGTTTAATCTTTAATTATTCTAATGGCTATGCATTTGTTGAACAAAATTGCGAAAAAGAATATGTTTGTTTTAAATGGCAATTTAAATATTATTGTGAGAAAATTGATTTTATTCAATTTATTATTTCTTTATTTAAATCTATCATTTTCAGTTGAAAATAATAATGCTTGTATTCTAAATTATTGGAAAACAAATTAGAGAACAAAATATGTTCAAAATGGAATTTGAAAACAAAAACAACTGTTTACAATTTGAAAACAATTACTTCACAATCAATTTTGAATGCAATCATAAAATGGAACATGGAGTTAAAACCAATTTTAGTTGGGAATATTATGAATCTATATATCGACTTTAAGTCGTTGTTTTGAAATCGTTTGGATTTTATGTAGTCTAAGGAATGAAGTTTCGAATTTATTTTGAATATAAATGAATTTATTTAAAGTATTGTTGATATTTTGAATTAAAGAGTTTCGCTCTTTACATGGAATGACATAAAACGGATGATAAAGTCAAATATGTTATTGGTCTTTCCCTTTCTGACATTAAATTTTATTATATAGATTTAGATAAATCATCATAAGAAATTTGGGATAATTTCAATAAAATATTTGGAGCAAAAATAGTTAATTTCAACTATTTAGATTCAAAATGAGAGATATAATCACTATGTCTAATCACATAAGAAATTTGAGATCTCTCATTAAATAACTGGTAGAATTCAAGGCTCTATTAGATGATGAAGATGCTAAGTATATTTTGTTAAATAGTTTGAAAGTACAACAATGTTATTTCTATGCTTAGTCCAATAACTTCTCAAACACAAGAAGATGTGATTTTGGCCCTATTAGGAGAAGAAAAAAGAACAATGGAAAAGATTTAAAAGTTGATTCTCAACATGAGAATGTATTATACTCATGAGGTAATAATAATTAAAAAATAAAAAATGAATGTTATTATTCTAAGAAAAAAGATCACATATTGTGGACTTGTATAACTCGAGCCAATGATGTTCTTGAGGGAGAACTTAAAGAAAAATCAAATGATGTTAGCTTAGCCTATATATATTTGTTTGTTTCAATCAACATGTTTTGTTGTGAGGAATGTAAAACTTAAGGGAGGGTGTTGGAATATTAAGATTAACATTAATAAATTCACCTTACTAACTTGTTTATTTCTTTATTAAATAATTAGTTATATTCTTATAAGATAGTAGTTCAAATGGGAAGGTATATTTGAAAGGCTTTGTAAAATCCATATTGTAATATATTCCCAAATGAACTGTATGATATAATTATTATTTTGAGTGTGTTTGTGTGCAGATATAAGTTCTCTTGACTTTTCCAATATATTTTGTATGCTCTATTAGCCATGATTTCATGATTAATTTTCCACTTTCGACACTACTTCTTACTAACTTTGCCATCCAAATTTGGCTCTTAGACTAAATATTTCATAAAGGTGCATTTTAATTTTCTTACTATCACCTTTGGCTAAATTTTTAAATTAGTTCAACCATGCAAAAAGTGTGGTTACAATTTTGTAATTATTTCCACTTAAATGTTGGTTACAATTTTCTAATTTTCTTTCCATTTAGCTAGTCACAATTTCATACTAGCATTAACCCTTGAAAATGGCAGTTTACTTCTACTTAAAACTTGTGGTAATTTCATTAGTCTCTTGCTACCTCTGGTGTTGAATTGGACTTGTTATGTCATCTAGGACGTGTTCCTCAATTTTTTTTTACTTTTTTCAAAAAAAGGTTATGATGGTTATACTTGTATTACCATGAATGGATATAAATTTGAGGATTTTGGGTGTTTTCATTCATTTTTTTATGTTTTCCCCTTAGCTCCTACTTTATGTTTGTTTTATATGGAAGCCTTTGGATATCTTTTGGCTAATAGTATTTCATGGAACCTTATTAAAGGTGCCACTTTTCGTAACTCTATAGCCCAACTATTCAATGGTCATTTTTCTAATGACTCCTTTCTCACTCTCTTGGAGGACAAACATGACATTATTTAGGATATTCAATGCCTAGATATTTTTTGGAAAGCTTTAAGGTCAAATATATAGTGGCATAAAACTCAATGTTATAGGAAATCCTTCTTAGCCAAGCCCAATTGGTTCACTTCCTATGGATAGAAAGGGGTTGATCATAAGGAAGTGTTGAGATTCCTAAGCATCTCTTTTACCTTTTAGGTTTATCCTTTCTCTTTAAGGAAACATATCATTTCTAGAGCTAAGAAAAATTATCATATTAAATTATGAAGCCCCTTTCTTTGGCAAGGAGATTCCATGTGTGTTCAAAAATTCTTGTTGCACACATTTTCATTACTCGTGTTGCTAAGAACCTTGAAAATCCTCATATTTGAAGATTGAAAAAATCCAAAGGTATATTTTATGGCCTCCCTTTAACCAAGGAAAATGGTTTCACAAAGCATCCTAGGAGTTTTATTATTTCCCTCATGACTATAATAGGCTTGGCTTGCTTTATATTCAATACTCTAAATGGTGTCATAATATTAAATTTAATTAACATACTCTAAAACCTAATGAAACCAGGTTGTAGCTCATCAAATTGGAGAAGTGAAAGGTCAATACCAGCGCTGAGGAAGAGTTTGGAGGAGTGAAAAAAAGGTCAATACCAACGTCGTGGAAGAGTTTGGAGCTAAAGCAAGGTCAATACCAGTGCCAAGGACAAGGTTGAGGGCACTCAAGGAAAATCGACGAGCAAGTTACAATGAGTATTGTAAGTTTGGCACCCCCATTCTCTTTAACCTGCAATTTTCATGCCTAGTTTCCAAAGATCTTCTCGTAAATTGGCCCCCCATTATCATAAAATGGTATAAGATAAGACAAAAAATAAAATAGCTTAGTCTTTCACATATTTATAGTGATTACTAGAGGCATATAGACCAATTCTTCATAATAGAAGAATTTGATCATACTTTTCCAATGATGGCATTATGAGAAAACCTTAGGTTAAATGAATAATTCCTAGCTAAGTTCTTGAAATCATGTCCAATTGTATAAGAGAAGACCGTTGCTATGTGTACTTGGATAACATGGAGAAAGGCTCTTTGGGCTCTTTTATCAATCTATGTATTGTTAAATTTTAACACCTAAAAGTGAGAATGAAGAATCTTTCCTAGGATGGTGGCCAATTATGCTTCTCAACACCTAGATTACAAAATCCTTGTCAATATCATTGCCATCACAATAAAACCTATTGCTTGAGATATAGTCATAGAGGTAAACAAATTGGCTTTCTTAATAGTAGATACATTCTAGACAATTCAATCCTTGCATCGAAGATTGTTGAATGGGCCCAACAAACTACTCATGATGCCCTTACTATTAAGTTAAAATTTTGACAATCAAATAGTGTCACCATGACTCTACCAAGATATCCATCAAATTGATAAACCCTAACTTAACAACCAAAAATTCACAAGAAAATTGCCCCTGTTAGCCCTAGGGCATCAATTCAATGCCAAGTTTCTTGCTTTAATAGACCCCTAAATGCAATGAACTTTTATACTTCTCCATCAAAATTTTCTTCTCAACTTCTTCTCTTTCAATTGTCTTTTGGGCCAATTTGGCCACATTTACAGTCAAGTTTGTAGCTTTTGTAGTTGAAGTTTTAGAAGCTCTTTTGATTATTAACCCTCCCCTTAGGTTTGGGCTAATATCAGTAACATAGGGCATGGGCCAACCTAAACTTAGGAAGTAATAAAGTTAGGCAAAATATTTAACTCAATTTATAAAAAGCGGCCCGGCCTAGACAAAACAATGAGACATAAGTCATTTTAATACCCACTCCAAAAAGGTAACGGCTGAATATATCTCACCCAAGGTTTTACATGGAACATTAGGATTTTTATGAAAGCCAAGGTAAAACCCAACCTTAGGTTCCTCCCAAACAATGTAACAAGCCAAGACAAGGGAAAAACATAAATGGAATTCAAAGAACAAGATTTGAAACTCCATCAAATCCACCATGATGCACACCAATCCACTGAGTTACAATTCCAAGACAATGGGTGGATTGGTGGATGTCATTTCTATTTAGCCCTCAAACCCTTACATAGGCACAACAAGGAAGTCCCTGTATTTGATTGTTTTCTCCCACAAAATAGTGATTGAGAACTTCAAAACAAATGAAAATGAAAGAGAACATATATATTTATCTACACCAATGATCTCAGAGCATTTCAAGCTTGTATGGATCCATACAACACAAAATAACTTCAGAAAAATTGTAAAAACACAAAAAATTGCTTCAAGAACGTGGTATCTGATATGAAATTTTGGTATCAACTCCTCCAACAATTGCAATGGGATGGGAATACAATATGATAGAAGTGGGATAAAAAATGCATCATTTAAAGCATAACACTAATATGCAAAGATGAAAGAAAGTGCTAACCACTTAAACTGAAAAAGTTTCTTTTAACTTTAAGTTTGTTGGGTAGCCAATTCTTTTAAGTTATCAAATCCTACCATCATACATAATCAAAATGTTGTTGTTTCAAATGACTATGAGCACTAACTTTCACTATTTGAGGATGTTGAAAGGATGTTGAAACCTTGTCATAGAGAATTAGAACATTGATGTGACCACTCATCCTACCTTAAAACATACCAAAGTCTCCTAGCAATTAGACATAGGAAGATTTAAGATGACTTAAACAATTTTATTGCCAAAGCATAAACTTATGATGACTTTACCAAGCCTAGTACACACTTCCCCCCCGTTAACCACTTAGACATATGGGAATTAAATGTAAATTTTCTGCTATTTTTAGTCATGTAGGTGTCCAATAAACCACTTGGTGGTGTTTCCCTTCAAGTTTATTTACTTGAATGAAGAGAAAAATTCTTTTTATTACAATTAGAGAATACATTTGACACCTTGGTTGTGTAACTGGTGGACCATAGTCACATTTAACACTTGTTACAAATTTTGGGAGTTAAAACGTTAAGTAGATTTGATTTGTGATGGACACATTTGGACGGTAGTAACAATAACTTGCAATCTATCAAGACTTGATTACCTTATAACCTTTCAAATTCTAGCGATGAAATGATACATTAATCATAATGTCACCTTCAGATCACATCACCATGAAAGAACTTCATCCAACATCCTTATGACTGCAAGTACCACCAAATAGGGATTTGTCAGATTTGTCTTCCTCGAGCAAGGGAAATTTAGGAAGAGAAGAGGAAAGTGAGACATGTAGTAGGTCTAAAAGAGGGAGATCAACTAGAGTTCAAAAGATTAGAAGAAAATTTCGTAAATGCATGGAATTTTTTCTTCCAAAAGGGGATTCATGTTCTTATGATGATGAGAGCATAGGCAACATCGAGGTGCCCTTAAGGTACAAGCATCTACAGAAACAATGGGTACCCAAGGAACTTCCTCCAATAAACATTGATCTTTGTGTCAACGAGAGGATATATTGCATAGCACCATCGTCATTACATGCTTTGGGCCTATTTTGCATGGATAGCATAAAGGTTTGTTACGACAAAGTTACTGAGTTGATGGAGTATGTTGGACCTTGTACAATTACAAAGATTGGATGTAGATGGTTTGATATACACGAAGTATGCGTAGGTAAGCACTATCAGCAAATTATATACAACTAAAAGATAAGGATCAAAATAAAGGAGTGGCTAGGTGCATTGATGGGAGGCCAAAAGCATCAGGGAATATTGCAAGGTTTATAAATAGTACATGACCTGGGTCAACAAATAAGTAACCCAATTGTATATTTGAGGCACGAGAGGGAAACCGTGTATTCGTATGTGCAATTAAATCAATAACTGCAGGGGAAGATTTACTAATTGATTACAATTTGAATCGCTTAGATACAAAAACAATTACTATGGGGGTGGTATGTACTATATACCATTTTACCCAACCTCCAATTAATGACTCCAATATACCATTTTATTATTATTATTTTTTTCGTAAGTCTATTGGTTTCATTTCAGTAATGTTTTTTATATTTAATTTTTGTCACAGCGGGACATTGATCATACGAGGAAGGCTCCGACCCAGAGCATAGATCACGATCCATCTTTAGGCGCTTCTATCCGACAGGTTTACCTCATTGTAATTGTACAAATTAGATACGAGCAAAATGTTTTATTATTATGTTTTTTTCATGAGTTTGTTGGGTTAATTTCAATAATATTTTTAATATTCTTGTTGCAATTGGCTGATCGGGGAAAGGCACCAGCAGTACAGGAGAGCATCCATATGGAGGTGCAGTCACTATTATGCAATGATGACATCGCATTTTCTAAAAACCCTGTGGATATGATGAGGAAGGCCCAAAAAAAATGCAATGAAGAAATCCTTAAGTTGGTATTCATAGTGCCTCAAACAGATGAGATAAGAGAAAGGGTTAAAATATTGTCTGAGAGAGCACAGAACTTGCAAGTAAGTTGTCATGAGATCTTTAATTATAACATAAGTTCATTCATGGTTTTATATTTTATACTCTTTTATGTCATGAACTAAAATACGTGTTGTTTTTACAGGATTATTTGTGTCCTCATCATGCTGTTGGCCATGATCAAGGTACTGCAAGTGTTGCCCGAGAAGTAGGGGTTAGTACAAGTGTCAATCTTGATCTTCCTGCACATACAACACATCATCCAACCCCATCATCTGTGCCTATATTGTCGACTAAAATGTCGGCAACACATACCATGCAAGCATTCAATAGTGCACCGTCTAGTAGCAAACACATGCCACTACATGTGTCAGTACATGTGGATACAAAGGTCGCTAGTACTAGTGATGTTTTAGCAGCATTTCCTGGATCTTCCCATATTACTAGTACGTGAACATTTTCGGTCACATTTGTGGTGATCGAGGATTTCCTTCCCATAAAGATAGAGAAGGTCCTAGGTATTTTAAAATGTTTTAATTATTATTATATATAATCCAATTGAAATTTACTTATTGATCACTCTTTAGAGACTAATGATCCCATGATCATTTTGCAGGAAATGATGTTTTTTATAAACATCTAAGTGATCTTACATTGGAGCTCTTCGGGCCCACCATACGTACACGGTGGAATGCCCAAAATCAATATTTAAAAGATGAGCTCATTAATCATTTTGTTGTTTTGTTCGGTGATAAAACATTTAACCGAACCAAGGTCCTTAAGAAAGCTAGTACCTATCTAAAGTATGTGAGGGACCAATATAGGTCACATTTATAGAAGAACAGAAAGTATGAGCGTCCCCCTATGATTTCGGAGAGGGAGTGGAAGGACTTGGTTTCGGATGGAAAGAAGAAGGCTGAAAAGAAAAAAGGAAAGACACCACTGGGCCAAGGAAGGTATGTGATACTATCAACAATTTAATTATATACTGATTACTCTTTCTTTTTACATAATCTAACATATTTCAAATTTTTCATAGGCTGCCCGACACATCGAAGGCAACAAAGGCAAGACTAAAAAAACACAGGCATCACAAACTTGGCTCTAGTGGTTATATGAAATTATTCGCATGATTTTTAAGTATCAATAAATGAAATATTGCACCCAAATAATAAATTGCAAACAATTTTGGTTTTATCACACCATAGAAGCAAAATTCATGATTGCATGCAAAAATGCAGGGCTATGATTTCAACAGAGTGCCCATAGAAGAGGACATGAAGATTGTCTTCCACCAAGGCTATGGAGCCCTGACTGAACACCTAAGAGTCTCGACTGGGCAAACACAATCTTCCACTACATCCAACATGCAGGTAAATAAACTCAATAAAGTTTATTTCAAATTAAATTCTTGTGCAATCTATTCAATATTAATTTCCACCATAATAATGTGCCTATTTGTTTTACATAGATAAGAAATGATAATACTGCACATGACGTTGGAATGCAGCCTGGTGAGGGTGGAGCACAACCTGCAGATGAAGGCCATGGTGTGCATCCCGGTACTAAATGTATTCATGTGCTATACAAAACGCAGTATGGATTAATACAATTAAACATCTTTAATTGCATTTGGTGTATTAATCATTGTAACCTTTCGTGTTTCAACTTTAGAGCATGTAGAGCATGATCAACATGTTGAGCATAATCAAGCTAGACAAGATCAGGAACATGATTTGGCTCCATCAGGTAAAGAGGACCACTGTAATGTTCTTTTAAACATATTTAATTGCAATTGGTGTATTAATTAATGTAATCTTTCGTGTTTCAACTCCCGATCATGATTTAGAGGGTGTTTAGCATGAGGCTATAAGACAATATCAGGAACATGATGTGGCCCAATCAGGTAAAGATCACCACTCTGATGTTCTTTTAATTAATGAAATATGTGTAACAATAATAATAAAACATATCAATTTAACATTTCTTTGCTATTGCAGCAGACCCCCCCTTGCAGTGGCCTCCACATTGTGAGTACACAACTAGGCATACATTAAGATCAGGAGAAGAGCTCAGAACAAATGAAGGGGGGACAGATGATTTTGAAAACGATATTCCACTTTAGCTTTTTTTAGCTGCAAAAAAGAAACAAAAAAAAAAGTGATTGTAATCATATTATGACAACCATATTTTTGATATGTAAAAACTGAAAAAATGAATGTCATATGTTAATGAATGAATGTTATATGTTATTCATGCAGGATGAATGAATGAATTTTATATGTTATTAATGGATGAATGAATGATTAATGTTATATGATCGGGTATGGGGAATTGAGAGTGATGTGAGGGGGGGGGAGGGGCCAAATGAGCTTCCACCTTCATGTGGTTGGCCCCGTTAAGTAGAGAATATTAAACTATTTTCAAAACAAAGAGAAGCTGAATAAGGTAAGTAATGCACTTTTCAATATAAGAAATGCATCGTTTGAAGCATCAAATCAATATGCAAAGATGAAAGAAAGTGCCAAATTTTCACTATGAACATTGTGTTGTGAGTGGATTTGGTTTCAAAGCTCTGTTTTTTATTTTTATTTTAGTGGTCTCTAAAATTTGACTTTCATGCATAACAAGTTAGTGAAAAATTTGACAGCTCTGAAAAGTTTAGAGGCTCGATTGAGATAGATACACGGATATTTGGATCTTGTTGTTGATGGGAGGCTTCCACTTAACCATGAAATTTTTTACCATCTGCAGGTATGCTAAAATATCTCTACTTACATTCATTCAACTTACTGTAATATAATATCTAACAAAAATTTCCTTTTCATTATACTTAGATGGATTTTCAAGCCCTGTTCCAACGCACATGTTTTAAAACAGGTAAGAAGGATGCTGGAAACGATTAAGGAATTTGGCTTTACACCTACCAATTGCATAGTTTACTCCATTCATCTAGCATATTGCCAATGCGTTTCACAATTGTTGGAATCATATACTATAATTACATAACTAGTAAAATTAAAATATGTAAGTTTCAAATATGGAATTACATTTCTTTCTATGAATTTTTGAAAGAAAATATCAAAATGGAGTAGTATTAACAAAATAATCTGCATAATTTCTAAGAGATCAGGGAAGTTTTTTGTAGAGTTATCTTGACTATATTTAAGACAAAAGTAACTTATAGAGATTGAAGCAGAATATCGATAGTCTAAAATCACCAGTCAACACATCTTAGTAGTATCTGAATTCAAGAGAACTAGGTCCACTATCCATTAGCCAGTAAAAAAAATAAAATCAATTCATAAGATTATTTTGTTCTAATAGGGTTGACTGGTTGCTTCTTTCTTTTTGATTGTCAGGAAGTCGTCAATATACACTTGGTTTTCCCGCCTTCTCTTGCCTCGTGGCCAGAGAGTTTCTGCATAAGGCATCAAAGTAACCTTCAAGATTAACAATGGAAATGAGTACAAGGTCAGTATAACTTAATGCTAATTGGGTATGATTTTATTTGTTCAAGACCAATTTAGATTCATTTTCTCCTCACACTACTTTTATTTACATTTATGTTTTTCTAATATCCATTTTCCTTTACATTCATATTCTTCTATACATATTGTGTTTACAATAATGTTTTCCTTAATTTAATCTAGGAGAGAGGACCCAGTACCTGAGCAACTTTCAATGTCATGCTGTTAGGATTTACTATGAAGCTAATCCAAAAAAATTCATTGATGCTCGAGGCCATATTGTTGTGCTTTCTCTAGGAAGCCCACATGATCCCCATCAGGTATCTTCTTTTTGTAGTCTCTAAATTTCTTAGAAGAAATCAACAACCAGTTTGTCTAAATGTGGCTCCCTTGTTACAAATTAATATCTCCTTTGGTAGTAATGGATCAAAGTGGATTCACGGGGTCTTAAAGAGAAGGCTCTCAAACATGGAGATCAAGAGTGGGACCAAGTAAAACCATTCATAATCATGCTCATATTGTTTTATTGACTGTCTAAGAGCTAAGTATCCAGGATAACATTCTGTATTTTTCTATTGAATTTCCAGAGTGAGAATAATTTTGGGTTTGCAATCCTATTTTTTAGTACACTAGCTAAGTATCCAAGACACACTACAGGTACTCTTTCTCACCAAATTGCTCATTTTCCACAAATTTAGATTCTAGTGTGTAATTTAATATTCACTAGTTTGATTTTTTCTTTTTTAGCAAAATTAGAATCCAGTTCGTAGGTTGTGCTTGATGTCCATGACAGTCCCCTTGATCTCATGACTCATCATAGGTTTTATATTTTGTTCCAATTGTTGATCAACATCAAATGTGGCCATCATAATATCATCCATAGCCTCCATATTCTACAATTATTCATTGCTCATTTCTCATACATAGTAACCAAATAATGTAGGCCTAGAGCTTGGATTGTAGATGTATGCAAAAAATGATAAATCCCTACCTCTGTAAGCCTAATTTAGGCCTGGAATTTGACGGCCACCCCTACCTGTCATATGAATTTTTTTTGACGGTCTGTTCATTTAAATGCCTGTCACTTTACGTTTTATGAAAATATTTAATTGTCAAAAAAATTTAAATATCAATCTCAAATATATTCAAAAATAATTATATAAAATTAAAAATAGTTTAATCCTTATTCAACTCATTATTTAAAATTTCAACATGCTCACCAATAAAGCACAAATGTTGTATTATATTGAAAAAAATCAAAGCTCGAATCACTAATCACTCTAAGCAAAATGTTGATAATTAGAAATAAATGTAAAAATCTTAAATTTATTGTTACAATTCACAAGAAGTTTCTAAATTCATATAGAAAATAAATCTTGTTAAAATATTCAAAAAGTTAAAAAACAATTATATTTTATTTTGAAAAAATTTGTATTAAAAGATATTTTTATAATAAATATAATAAATATTATAAATCATATATATTAATATAAAGCAATGATAACTATTAGTAAAAATGTTAAAATCTTAAATTTATTGTTAAAAACATTTAAAAAATTAGAAAGAACTATATTTAATTTTGAAAAATTCTATTTTGAACAAATTTTGAATTAATAAATATATTTATAATAAATCATATATATTAATATAAAGTGAAATTAGAAAGAATTATTTCAATTCTAAACTAATTTATATTTTTATCATAAACATTATATATCTATATACTACAATAAATATATTACAATAAATTTTTACAATTTAATAATAATTTTAAGTGTCATATTTACGATTATATAAAAATATAGCAAGTCAAATGATACGGTCTAATAAATTTTTAGGTTGTAATATACGGTCCAAAATGCAAAAAACGGTCAAATAGACCATCAAATTCCAGGCCTGGCCTAATTAAACACAAAAACTGACATGTTTGATATTTTAAATAGTCATATGACTGTCCTTTTTCTACCTTATAAACACTTACTCAATGCATACAATAATTTATTGAAATGAAAAGTTGAATGGCCTCTTAACTCTTGACACTAATGTCATTGCATTTGTCCAAATAGGGTTAATCATATTGTGATCTAAATTTTCATAATGAACTCTTCCAATCTGTCTGACATGCTTCCCTCGTGATTCATCGATGAGACAAGATGATTATCTCACCGATAAAAATTCATCGTTGAGAGCACAGGCCAGTCCTCCCGATATATCTTCTTGGGCAATTTTGATCGTTGTAACAGTCTTGATCTTTCACCGATATGTACTATGTCGCCAAGAATCCTGCCAATGTAATCTTATCGACGTCACATCACGGGTTGGGTAGACATTCATAACTTACTCTGATGGTATATGTCTTGTCGATATGCTTCCCTCGTGCTTCGTCGATGAGACAAGATGTGTATCTCGCGATGAATTGTTATCGCTGAGACCACAATCCAGTCCTCCCAAAATATCCTCTCAGGCAATTTTGATTGTTGTAATAGTCTTGATCTTTCACCGATATGCCTACATTTCAACGAATAGTTTTTTTTTTTTTAAATTGCATTGTTTCGTCGCTTTTGCAATGAATCTCGAAAAGCGTCTGACGAATTTGCAATGTATCTAACGAACTTTCGTCATAATGACTTGTCCATTTCGTCACAATTTCAATGAACTTTTGTCGCTATTTCAATTGGGCGTATGTCACCAAGACACTTTCTGATGTATGCTTATTGGCGTCAGATAGCAAGTCGGGTAGACATTCAGAACTTACTCCGATGGTATATGTATTGCCGATATGCTTCCCTCGTGCTTCGTCGATGAGACAAGATTTGTATCTCACCGATGAAACTTTATCGTTGAGACCAAAGTCTAGTCCTCTCGATATAATATGTCAAGCAATTTTAATCTCTATAATAGTCTTGATCTTTCAACGATATTTGGAATACGTCGAAACTTTTGTCATAATGGCAACAAACTTATGTTTTTAATCTGACGTTTTGGCAAAGGAATGTTGCCCGTGTTCAGCGTCCTCTCTGTCATTAGATCGATGAAACTGTCATCGTAGTTCCGACGAGCGTATGTTGATGCTCTGATGCTTCGGCGAAGGTACGTCACTCGTGCTCTGGCCACTGCTCATCGCCCAATCGACGATGTGGGCGTCGCGGTTCTAATGAGCGTGTGTCGTGAGTGCGACGTTTTGTAGTCCGTCGGACTATAGACGAAAATTGAGCGACGGTGCTGATTTTTGCGATTCGTTGGTCGGCCGACGAACGACCGTCAAAAATTGGGGTCAAATTTAGTAGTGTGTTAGAACCAAATTTTATATAAAAAAGTTCTAAGTGTTTTATCATCTAAAATCTAAAATTCCCACTCTCATTTTCATAATGAACCTCACTACTATCATTCGTGAATCCATTTTCACCCTTTACCATGTTACCGCTACCATATTGAACAACCCCTAGAACACTCACGCCTTACCATAGTATTGTATTCCATCACCAAGTAGCTCATGGTAGGGTGGTAAGAAGAGCCACTAGTATCCATACTTCACTGCTATACCTTGGAGGGTCAAGGCTCAACCCGTGGTAAATTGATACGTGGTGGAGCGGTACATTAAGAGAGGATGCAGAAGACATACCATGATACCATGAGGAGACATAGTATGATATGCAGTAGAGCGGTATATTAAATAAGAGCACCATGAAGACACTACAGTACCGCAAGAGAGCCAAAAGTGATGAGCGGTAGAGTGGTAAGCTAATAAAGGAGAACCAAAGAACACCATGGTACCATAGGGGAGAGAGAAGTGGCGTGAGGTAACATGGTAAAGCAGCCTTTGAGACATTTAAATCATGCCATTCACATCAGTCAACATCAAAATATGAAATTAAGCTCAATATAAGGATTTGAGTCATGCAAATTTATGAATCAGGAATAAATGCATCTTGGTGTTAAAATACACGAAACAAGTTGGTATTTTTCACAACAGCTAAAACCAAGTTGCAAAAAATCTCAGAGTGCAAAGGAAAAGAGAACACACATGTTTTTTGCCTCGATGATTAACGGATTAACTGATTACCACGGGCTTCTACTCAAAGATTAACGGATTAGCACACATGTTTGTTGTTAGTTTCTTTTAGTTATGTTTTAATCTCAAAGTTATGTTTTGTTATCAAGAGACATGTCTTTTGGTTTGAAGCTTGTTGCCTCTCGTATAAATAAGAGAGACCAAGACCAAGAGAGGGAAGAGATTATAATTAGGTGTTAGGTAGGAGATATACAAAAGATACTTTTAAAAAATTTATCATATAGATTATACACTGAAGACCATGATGCATGTACGAAATTTTGGAGAAATCGATGAAAACTTGTGAATTTCAGTGACTCAAATATTGGTGTCAATTGTTTGTTAAGATTAACAATTATTCGGCTATCTCCAAGTTGGTGTTCCTTATTATTTGAATTTATTCCAAGCAGAATATTAAATTCATCAAGTACATTTGTTGTTCTTGCGTAATTTTTTTAATTGGTTTCTTCAAGTAGGAATTAAAATCCTTTTAAATAGATTATAGTAATTTGGAAATATCAATTGGATAAATACGAAGAGTCTATAATTGAAGGTTGACATACTATCTCCAGACAATACTATTAAGTTATTCAAAACTAAACATATCAAGTATATTTTTCATTTTGTTAGTACACATTTGATGTCACTGTGTGATCCCTTTTAACTGGTTCCTTCAAGGAAGGATTAAAATCCTCTTAGATAGATCACAATAACCTAATAGATCTTGATTAGATCAATAAGAAGAGTCTACCAGTCACATCCCTGCACATTTATACAAAGTATAAATATTCAAGTGCCAAATAGTTTGAGCTGCAGCCAATATTAGTCACCCATCATTAGCTTTCTTTGACTCCATTTTCTCCAATAAGGCACTGGTCTTATCCATCTCTTCATTCAAATCCATACAATTTACTTTAGGAACCTTAGAAAGCCTTCATTTCCAAATAACTACATCTGATAACTGAACATATTCATATACCTTGATATTACTTATACCATTTGTACCAAATTAACCTTTACATATATTTCACTTCCCATTTCCATTATGAATATATCGCCTTAGTTAAGGATAACATAACTTTGAAATATGCTTCCACATTTGGGTACACCTGCCTAGGTTTAGCAAAGCCTAAAGAGTAGAAGGTTCAATTACATTAATTGGCCTTGTAATTTAGCCCAAAATGTGTCAAGAGCTTGGAAACCTCTTGTGGTTCAAACCTATGTCTTTGAGACCTAGCAGAGTTCATGTTGCATATTTTTCAAAATGATGTAAAATTGAAAAGTTGTCAATGTGAAAAAAGTGCAAAAAAATGTAAACTTGAAGTGATTATGATAGGAAGTGATTTTGGTAGCAATATAGGGAGGCAATCAACTCTCTTCCACAATATAAAATTATTCCAACCCCCTTCCTTCCCTCAAAACTCAATCTTGGCTTATTTTCAACTTTGCACCCAGTCACTCTTGTAGGTCTACAGACCTATTTTTCCCACCTTAACTCTAAGAATTTCTTAACAACCTCTACTAAAAACCATCATTTTAGGAACCCTTTCAATCCTTCTTCAACATACATCAAACCATCATAAGAATCTTTTGGATTAGCTTTCACAAAACAAGCAACCCCCCTTAATTCTTCTTATCACACGCAAACCACCAATGGGCATCATTAACCAGTCTGCCAAACCACCAATTCCTCCACCGAGAGAGGTTATTATAGAGGGGACCAACGTGATCCCAAAGGATTAGACGAGAATTTTATAAGTGTCATAGTATCAGTTTTTTCTCTCAGAGGAATTTTCCCATGGTGGCGAGTTTTCACTTGGGGAAAAAGTTGTCAAATGCAAGTAGTTGAAAGTTGCAAAGTGGTGCAACTTTCATTCTGCAGCTCGTGTGACCAAACAGACTGTTCCAACATGTCTGAATAGGTATTTTTATGCTAGGCATGGTCCTCTTTCACACCCAAACATGCGGAATCAATTTGAGCTACGTTCAACCTGATCGATCCCTTAAGGGTCAAAAGTGCAAAATGGCTGGAAACTTCAGCATGTTGTTACTTGGATACCGTGATTCTTAGAAACTTCTCGTCTGATCCTATGGGATCGCATTGGGTCCCTCTACAATGGCCTCTCTTGGTTTTTTCTATCTTGGAGGCATTTTCTCGTGGTGGCGAGTTTTCACTTGGGGAAAAAGTTGTCAAATGCAAGTAGTTGAAAGTTGCAAAGTGGTGCAACTTTCATTTTGCAGCTTGTGTGACCAAATGGACTGTTCCAACATGTTTGAATAGGTATTTTTACTCTATGCATTGTCCTCTTTTGCATCCAAACATGTGGAATCACTATGAGCTACATTCAACCGGATCGATCCCTTAAGGGTCCAAAGTGCAAAATGGTTGTAAACTTCAGCATGTTGTTACTCGGATACTATGATGCTTAGAAACTTCTCGTCTAATCCTAAGGGATCGCAATGGGCCCCTCTACAATAACCTCTCTTAGTTTTTTCTATCTAAGGAGCATTTTTCTGTGGTGGTGAGTTATCATTTGGGGAAAAAGTTGTCAAATGCAAGTAGTTGAAAGTTGCAAAGTGGTGCAACTTTCATTTTGCAGTTCATGTGACCAAATGAACTATTCCAACATGTTTGAATAGGTATTTTTATGCTAGGAATGGTCCTCTTTAACACCCCAACACGTGGAATCACTCTAAGCTACTTTCAACCAGATCGATCCCTTAAGGGTCCAAAGTGCAAAATGGTTGTAAACTTTAGTATGTTGTTACTTGGATACCGTGATGCTTAGAAAATTCTCGTTTGATCCTATGGGATCACCTTGGGATCCTCTATAATTAATTCTCTCGATTTTTGCTATCTCAGAGGCATTTTCCCGTGGTGGAAAATTTTCACTTGGGGAAAAAGTTGTCAAATGCAAGTAGTTGAAAGTTGCAAAGTGGTGCAACTTTCATTTTGCAACTCGTGTGACCAAACGAACTATTCCAACACATCTGAATGTGTATGTTTATGCTAGACATGGTCCTCTTTCACACCCAAACACACAGAATCACTTTGAGGTACATTCAACCGGATCAATCCCTAAAGGGTCCAAAGTGCAAAAGAGAAGCAATCTTTGAAGGGATATTTTTCAGAAACCGTGATGCTTACGAACTCTCCATCTGAGCCTACGAGATTGTGTTGAGCCCCTCTACAATAACATCTCTCATTTTTTGTTATATCAAAGTCATTTTCCTGTGGTGTCTAGTTTTCACTTGATAGAAAAAGTGTCAAATGCAAGTAGTGTAAAGTTGCAAAGTGGTGCAACTTTTGTTTTACAATTCATGTGACCAAAGAAATTTCTCCAACACGTCCCGATAAGTACATTTACGCTAGGCATGGTCCTCTTTTACAACCAAACACACGGAATTACTCTGAGCTATGTTCAACTAACTTGATCCCTTATGATGGCATGGAAAACAATCGAAAAGAGAAACATACACACGATGGTTGAGAAGTTCAAGTTTTCCACACAAAAAGTGTATGATCATTGGAAACTCAAAGTTACTGGTTGTTGAAGAGTTTGAAGGAGAATACCAATCAAATATCTCTGTTTCTTTGTTAATTTTTGTGCATTTTCTTCATTTTCAGCCTGTGTACGAGTCTGTACATCAAGAGTTTTCTCTAAGATGATCTAAATCTGTTGTAGAATGGTTTTAGCTTTGATTAGAATCCAGTCTTGTGGAATTCTATTAAGTTCCAAGCAACTTAGAAGTATATTTTTGAAACAGGTCTAAACTTGCTCATATAAGGGTTTGAGTGTAATATGTTGAAATAGGCCATTCCACCTATTGTTCAGGTTGTGTCTCAGTGGAATGGGCACGATGTAAGTAGGATAGGGAGTAGGTATAATAAAATAGCATTGGTAAAGGTATTGGAAGAGATTACTAACACTGCCCCTGTTGAAAATTCAGAATTTAGGCCTTAAAAGCAAGGCTAGAAGAGGTGAAAAGAAGAAATTGCTTGAGAATAAGTTAGAATAGGTTGGAAATAGAGTGAGATTGTGGAGTTTGATGTGTTCAAAAGGTCTACAAGCATAGGGGAGGTCAAAAGTATTTTATGGCATGATGCCCTAGTTGGGAAAAGAGGGGTTTTCAATGAAAAAGAGAGGTTTGAAGGAGTAAAAGTGGGTAAAGTCAGGGGACAGCATAATTTGGTGGTCAATTAAGTTTGTGTAGGTAGAATGAAGAGTGTTGGAAGAGGTTTTGAGGTTGTATGAGGTTCGAGTTTTGGTTTGGGGGTTCGGTTCCCTGGTTTGGCCAAACAAAATTCGAGGGGGGTTCAGATCGTTTTGGGTTTGTTAGCACAAAAAACATGTAAAAACTATATATATATATATATGTGCAGCCTAGAAGCATGAATCAGGATTAGAATATCACATAACATCATATAAACAACAAAACCACCATAAACTTAAATGTCATTTAAAACATGCATGATAAATATTCATCGTTGAAACTTGAATTGTGGTAGCTTGATATACACAGTCTATTGATGTCAGGGTTCAATTTGTGTGATTTTGAAAAAAGAAGCCAACTGAGTAGAGTTATTAGCATTCTTCAAATATCATAAGAATTTTTTTAGTACACAAGACATTTTGATGTCTTCTTGCAGTCTCAAACATTATTTTGTATCATTGTTACATTGGTCTTGAGAGTGATAGCTTAATATAGCTCCACAATACAAAATTTGGTTTACCTGTGCAGTGTAACAGTGGCATAGGCAGATTTTTCTTTGAAAGAACCAAAGGGTGACTGCACAATTGAAGTGTATAAACATGTATCTTTTTGTAATATCAAGGATAATTTTTGAAATATTTTTATGAATCATTTCATGCAATACCAATTGAAAACGTGTTTTTTGCTTTTACATAAAGTTGTTTAGCATCAATCAATTAATATTCAAGATAAACCATGAAGGACAACAATTATCAATGCTAGGGTTAACCAATTAATAAGTATACACATGAATAATTCAAGCATCTACATGTGAAAAAGGGAAGCACAAGTATTCAAAAACACATAAGCCTTGAAGTATACACACAAATACATAGTATACATAAATTAATATAAATTATATACATGAATACAAGGTATACACACAAAAAAAAGTAAGTCACAAAGTATACATTGGAACACACGTAACTCACAAATTATACACGTAAGTTGGAAAGTATACACTTGAATACACGTAGCTCATATCTATTGAACCATGAATTTAGAATGGAAATATGGACACCATCGGAAAAAATATTTGTATTAACCAAATAGACATGTAGGCATACATCAATATATGTCGATATAAGTATGAAATATAGGTACAAAATAGCCATATAGGCTTACGAGAATTCCATATAGGCCGCATACAATGTCAAATATATCCAATATAAAATATGTACAAAAATGTCATGTAGGCATACAACAAAGGGCTCTAGAATCAAAAGTCAACGCTCTCCATCCCTTATAAATAAACTCTTTCCCTTTTCTTTTCGATCGGACGGTGATACATTTTTCACTCATTTATGTTGTGGTTGAGGAGTGCTCCCAATGCTCCTCTTAGTGTTTAGTTCTTGGTGAAGTTTTATCTATTACAATAAGAAGTAAAAACATTAATATATAGAAATTACATTGTAGAAGATTATATATTTAACAAAATAATCACTTACTGCCATCTAATGATCATTCTCCTTGAGGGAAATATTCACATGCCTAGGCTAAGGTGTGCTGAAACCCTATATAAACCATCCAAATAGAAATTAAACCAAGAATCAATAATGGTTTTCTTTTTCACTAGAACTAACATCTATAACAACGAATGTAAATTGAAATTTAGTAATTTGCCTCATACCTCCCCTATTAGAGCCATCAAGGATTCTATAGCAGATGAAACTCCAATCTCCATTGCCCTCCTCACATTTGAAGGTGTCTTCGCTTGCAACAGCTGAAAATAAAATAAAAATTATTCAATCATAAAAACTACAATAATGATCCATGTCATGACTTATAATGTACGAGATAATAAACAAAATTTTGAGTAATTATTAAACTATATATTTTTTACTATCATGCTTACTATTTGCCCTATCCATATCTTGTTCGAAAGCACATGTTTTTAGGCTTTTACCCATAGCAGCAAATCGGTGAACCGTTTGATAAAATTCTCTTGTAGACATGTATGGTAACTGTGGTGGCATAGAGAAGGCAATGAATTGTTTGAAAAAATGCCTCAAAGAAATACGGTCTCGTGGTGATGGAATGCCATTACAAAAAAATGCACGTCATGGCATTCCATCACCATAAGACCGCATTTCTTTCAAGCATTTTTTCAAATAGTTCATTGCCTTCTCTATGGTATTATTTCTTACTATTATGCTTTGATAGAGATTTTTCTAAGCATCCATAGTTTGTTGGAAAGCATCTATTTTAGGCTTTTAGCCATAGTAGCAAGGAAGTGAGTAGTTTGATAAAATGCTTTAGTACACATGTATGGAAAATGTGGTATCATAGAAAAGGTGGTGAGTTGTTTGAAGAAATGTGGTCTCATGGTGATGGAATGGCATTCCATCCCCATGAGACTATATTTCTTTGAGGCATTTTTTCAACCTACTAACTGCCTTGTCTATGATATTGCTTACTATTATGCTTTGATAGATTTTTTCCAAGCATCCATAGTTTGTTGGAGAGAAACTTTTTAAAGCTTTTAGCCATAGCAGTGAGGAAATGAACAGTTTGATAAAATTCTTTGGTAGACATGTATGGAAAATGCGGTAGCATAGAAAAGGCGGTGAGTTGTTTGAAAAAGTGGTGTAGTTGCACCTTTACAAGAGCATGCCTCTATGAGGAAAATTTAGGATTTTAAGGTTGTATAGGTATTTTCATGATGTAATAAGGCTTACATATCCATTTTTTATTTTGTAATGGTCTTTTGTAGTCATTTTAGGCATAAATTGTAAAGTTGCAGAATCTTAACAAAAGTTGTCAATCAATGTTGCAAAAATGCAAAAAGGAGCCAAGTGGAGGAATATGAAGAGCCAAGGTAGTTGTAGAGGAAATTTTAGGCACTTAGGAAGTTGAAATGATTGGTTAAGTCTTTAAAATATGTGATTCATTGTTGTTATCAATTGTTGAAGCATTTTGAAGGAGAAAACTAATAAAATATCACTGTTATACTGCTATTTTCTATGTTTTCCTCCATCATCTTCTAGTGTACGGTTCCGTGTAGGTGGTAGTGCATTTGTAATGTGTGTGAGTTGAAGGATTTAGGTGTTGGAATCAATTTAAAACTAATTTGATCATTTGATATTGAGTTTCAAGCTTTTGGTGGCCTGATTTCTCTAGGCGGTTAGAAAACAGGGGCTAAGGGTTTGATTGCCCAAAGGAACTGAAAAGTCCATTCCACCTTTTTGTAGCAATTGTTTCTTGGTAGAATGGACCAGTCTGAAGTAGGAGTAGCTGTAGAAGGTAATGAATTGGTTTGCTAAATTTTTTGCGTGATTTATCCTTGTTGCCCTAGTGAAAAACCAGTTTTGGTGCTTTTTAAACAAGGCTAGAGTGAGTGAAAAGAGGCTAGGGGTTTAGAAGTGGATAAAATCCCCTAAAATCTATGAGAGTAGGTGAATTAGAGGGTGTTTAGAATATCTGAGAGGTTGTAAGTGGTCAGAGAAGTGAATAAGTGAGAAGCCCTAGGTGAAAGAGGGTGAAAACTAGTGAAAAAGAGTGATTTTGTGAAGGAAGTGTATGTAGATCTTTGGGGCAGCACTATTGGAGGATGGAATGAGAATGTAAAGGCATAAATAAGCCTGACTGAAGTGATTATGAGCTTCTGAGAGGTCAGGGAATAGGAGTTTCAATAAGCCCTAATTGATTGCAAGGAAAGTGAGGGTTTTATGAAAAGGGGTCTAAATGAGTGAGAGGAGACCTGAAAGTTGAATAATTTGAGGTTTTATTGGCTATCTTTTAACTTTTTGAGGTTTCAAGTGTTTTTTGTGTGTTTGGAGAGGTGTCTCTTTGAAAAGGAGGCCTAATTCAACGTTAAAAGCTAGATTTGGGATAGTTGCTCTAAAAGAGTTGCAATTGAGTTTCAAATCTGTGAGAGTGGGCCATAATGGGTGCCTAGTTTGGAGCATAGACAAGACATTGAACTGTTTGAAAACATGCCTCGGTAAAATGTGGTCTCATGGAATGCCATGACAAGCAAATACAATTGGAAGCTGCTCCTAGACTTATTACTTATGCTATGTGAAGTAATTGCATCACTACTTATGTTGTCTTTCTAAACAACTATATTGTAGTTGAAAATTTTTCATCTATCAGCATCTAGTTATTAGTTATGCAATGTGAAGTAATGCTTTGAGTTTGAATGATGTTCAATGCAACGTAATCAACATTATGAATATAAACTACACAAATCTATTAAGTACAATTCATTAGTTAAACTCTTTTTTCTATTACCTATGTGAAGGTTTGACTAAATCCACTGGCACGAAGAGGTGTTCCCTCGAAACCTCCAATATTAGCGTATTCAACATCCAAAATCACATATTAAAATACCATTCATAAAACAATGCTATTAACATGTAATAAATTTATAATTGTTTACTAGCTACATACCCCACTATAGGTGTATTGCAGAAACTTGGTGGTTGCACCAATGAATAGGAAACCTCTTCGCATTGAGGGAGAGATTTCCATTTGATCGTGGGTCAGTGAATAATGCACACAAATCCAATTTTGTAATTTTAAAATCTTTTACATCTTTATATGATAATTTATCTTGATAAAAAGCCCTAGTCGCCTGCCTCCTATCATGCAAACCAGATAATTGTTTGTTGATTGAATCTACATTTTTTAACATATCTTGCAGTGAAGTTGCCAGGGTCATTCTTTTCGCAGTTGAACCATTTGGATTGTTCATTCTCCCAATTAAATCCTCAATTTGTTTTCTATTTTTCTCAATTTCACCCATTAAATTTTGTTGAGTGCCAAGAGGGTATTGAGGGATTGGTGGAGGAAGTTATTGTTGTGGTTGACAATTTTACTGCTGAAGATTTTCTTGTTGAGGATTTTTTTCTTGCTGTGGATTTTGAGGAGGGTTTCCAAGTTGATTAACATCTCCTACAATTTCAAAAATGAATATCAAATACAACCTAAAACTAACAAATTAAAAAAAATAAAATCCTTACCTCTTTCACCTCCTCGTCGACGTGGCGGCATCCTGGCAATGAATCAACAACCGTTGATGAATATTTTTACACAAAAGCACCTCCTAGAACACAAGTGCGAAATTCTCGAGTTTTTGGCTTCGAGCAACAAAAAAAACCAGTCACAAATGAAAATGAAATTCGATTTTGTTTTTTTCTTTTAACATGACATAACACGAGCACATTATAACCTGCTCACATTATGGGCTTGTGGTGGCCAAGCCTTAGGCTCGGCACACCAAACCATAACGTGGGCGTGTTATGAGTTTTCAAAAAAAAATTTAAAAGTGGCCACGAAATTGCTACCCATCTCCATGCACTTACCCCCATACTTGAGTCACACTCAAGAAAATCGACAACACTAAGTTCATTAGATTATCATAGGAAGATATACAAACAAAAATAATAATAATCTCAACCTTTGATTTTTAGTTATAGATGGTGCAATCTAATGTTATTATGATTGCTTAGATCGTGATCTAGTTAGTATCCACACATTTTAATTTATATTAAATATGATCTTAAAGGCTTGTGGAAAGTGAATTCATATCACTAGAATAGGTTTGTGTATCAACACTTATACTCAAAACTCATTTGAATAGGCCATGTTGTCAGTTATCCAAAATTAATGACCACATAAAATGGCTAATAGTCAACCCCAAGTATTATTATTGAATCACCAAATCTAGAAATCACTCAACATGTAATCAATAAATCACCAAGATTCGACAACCAATATGATTGATGATCCTAGCAAAGAATCAATCCATTCTGTAGGTGAAGCGTCTAAAATGAATCACATTGTAATTAAAAGTAATTGAGTATAGATAATCTACTAGTTAGTGAATATAACTAGTTATATAATATGTAGATGCACATTCTATTGGCCCATAATCCCTAAATCTGAATTATTTTATTTACAAACTATAGGTATATAGAATTTAGAGAGAACATATAGGAGACTAATTTTGTGAGGATTAAAATCATATTTATTTTTTTCCCTTGAACATAGACTAAATCAAGTAATAGTTTATACTTATTATTTCATAGGTTGTGTGCTTTTATGTGCCAGTGAATATATTTCATAAATGATTATGTGAGTGATAATCATGGTGTGCCCATCACCTACCAATAAATAGATCCAATAGTGTTTCTTTCAAGTTTTCTAGTCATTGCATTGGGCAACATTAGTTAGTGATACCTATCAAGGAAGACACTAACAAGCACCTCCAAATTTTACATATTTTATAGCTAGGAGGGGAAGAAATTTTTCATTCAACATCCAATACCTTGCTTGAGGACCAATTTAAATGATGAAAAAATAATTAGCTTGATGTTTATAAATTATTACTACATGGAGGTCATCTAAAATATTATTTAGGCATCATTCACTATTCTTACTAGTCTTCCCTAAAAATCTAGAAAATCCTTGTAATGATAGTTGCAAAAGTGGATATTTAAAGCCCAACACTATCTGAGAGATGATTATGATTAGCTTTGGGAACAATGCTGAATATATTCTTGATTCATCCACTAAAATATGTTGTCACCTCTCATTTTACATTTGTTGTTGTGTTTCTTCCTCTAATGTCACTTCATACTTCTATGATTTCCTTGCTCTCCTCAAACAGTAGGTTCAATTTCACCTCCTCTGTGAAGAAATTACCACCAAAAAGAATTTCAAACTTTTCATCACCAATTCCTTCCCTCTCCTCTTCACTCATGCCTCTCTACTTCTCCCTATTTTTGATGAATTTCATCCAATATTTAATCTTGAAGAACATCCATAGCTATTTCATAATCTCTCCTTCAACAAAAGGATAGAAGGAAGGATGTTGTCAAAGATTGTGGAGTTGGGATTTACTCCTACCAATTGTATTTTCTTGACAGCTTCTAAAGACTTTTTAACAAATCAATTTGTGCATATCTTGCAACTCTAGTATTCCATGGGGAAAAAATTCTTTGGAGGTATCATGTGGAGCCTATTTTACCTCATCCATGCTTTCATATTTCACATACCTATTTTCCTAGGAAGTCAACATCAACCCCTTCTTTTCCTCACAAGTTTCTTGTACTCGTAGGATTTGGTGGATGCCCATAGTTTTATCAAGATGCCCATGCCTTCGCCATCTCCTACTACCCTTCAAGAATTATAATTTGTAGAGGGATGTAATACCTCTATCTGCAGTGTTGCAAGTAACACCAAGCCACCCATACACATCATGAATTTTTCCTTTCCAAATTAATGACAACAACAATAGGTCCATAATGTAGAAAATGGAGCTCCCAGTCCTTCTTCCTTCAACTATGTAGCCCATGCCTCATTAATTCAACTCCACCAAAAACAATTTTATTTTATTTATTTTTAATTTCCCACTCACATGAATTGGGATGTGACACTTCCAACAAGAAGCACAATTGGAAGTGCAATTAGACATGTAGTTGGAAAGTGCTACTAGAACTTGCAATTGGAAAGTGTTGTTGGAAGTATAATTAGAGAGTGCAATTGGAAAGTGGAAGTGTAGTTGGAAGGGAAAATTCCACAACTTCAATTGGACAACTTTGCAACTTCAATTGGAAGGGTAAATTACACAACTACAATTGGAAGGGTAAATTCCACAACTATATTTTATCAACTTGTTAACACATATTTCAAAATGAACCTAAAGAAATAATGATTCACTTCCTTAAGCATCATAGATTTTAATAAAACTCAATAACCCGAAGGTAAAATGAATCAATAAAATTTTCCAATTTGACCATGAATTGAGAATTGCTAATACCAAGAACTATCCTAAAGCTAAGCAAAAAGAGGGGGTCCTCATTTTTCTAAAAAGATAAATAAGGCATGTTGTGAGATGCAAAATAGAGTGTATTGATGATTAGAGTGCATTGGTTAACCAAATATCTCTTGTAGGGTAGAAAACATATTAAAGGCCGATTAAATTATATTACTTAGGAAGCCTTCTTGAGGTACATTATTCTTGTTTAGACATCTTTGAGTTTCATCAAGGTTAATTTGTGTCCATTAATAGTACTGGAGTAATTGTAGTGGTCATATATATGACACTTAAAGGGTAGATGGTCATAGTTCAATAGTTGACCCCCATTAATGAGCAAAGTGAGTTCTTTGGATATAGTCTATTGTATACATGCACAAAATAGAGGTAGATCCTCTTCCTTGCACTCTAATATGTAGAGTACATAAAAATCCATATTTATCATTTCATATAAAGTGCTAATTTATTATAAAATCATAAAAGTATCTCAATCAAAATTGCATTAAAATCTACTCCATTCTAAAAGTTGGCATAAAAATCCTTTTGTTGTTCATATTTTGCATCAAGTTGAGAAATGTAAGAGTTACTTATTAGGAGCATGAATTGAGATAATAAAACCAAATAAAAATAAAAAAGAAGGATGTTTTTGTTGCCAAAAAAAAAACAATAAATCCTAAAAAAGAGCTTAATTATCATGTTGTTGACTACTTCAAAAAGTATCATTGAAAATTAATTATCAAACAAACCTTGCCCAAATGACTAATCTTTGCAAACCAATCCAAATATGTCACTAATGATTTGTTAAAGAGAATTTACACCAAAACCCTTAAAAGCAATTCATTCATTTTGTTTTCAAAAGTTTAAAAAAAAATTTAATCATAAACTTACATTCTCATCATTACTTGTCTTGTATTGAAATACAATTATATAATTTTGAACCCTAGGGATATATTTTTTTCCTTGTATCATTTACCTTGCCTACATTTTTGGCAATTCATTACCCCAATCTTGCTTTAACCATAACATATAAAATATATTTGATGGCCAATACTAGATTAATTATTCGCTCTAGAGAAAGTATTTCAAAAAGCATATAGCATCAGCGATTAGTTTGTGAAGCATAACAATAGCATTGCTTCAGCATATAAGTTGACATGATAAACAAGTATAACAATGTCGTGCCCCATATTTAATAAAGGATAGGTATATTGCAGATAAAGGATAGTTATGCTACAGATAAAGGGCAGATCACCACATATGAGATGCCTAATCAAAAGGACAACCCATAGGGCTAAGAACAAAAGAATGGTGTTGAAATGAAGAGTGATGAATGAACATAGCACAAACCTACGAGTGATAGCTATCAAAACCAAACAATGATGAGTATGAGAAAGCCTCCTTGAGGTAGCAGTCATAATGGATATAGGCTATCTTATGCATGAAAGTGTTGATTAAAAAGAGCAGGCTGTTGTATCGATATACATTGTTGTAATGGCAGAAATCTTTAAAGGATAGACCTCAACAAAGGACAGTCAAAGTTGGTGTCTGAGCTTTCATTTATCACTCACAAAAGAAACAGTAGTGGTAGCCATGAAAAGAATCTTGACCACAATGGCATGGGACCATCATAAACCTTGAACCTTTGTCTAATAACAAACAATGCATAGTGCAAAGTGTTGATGTTATAGCAGCTTAGGGCTGCACTTCCTTCGCACAATTTACAAAAAGAAGTACATGAATTAAATGAATAGCCTTCGGGAATTGATTACAATATTTAATGAATGAAGATAGCCGACCCTATCTTGCTCGCATACTTTGGTTATTACTTGGGCCGACCTTATCATGTTTATTATATTTATTATGTTCCTTTATGTGGGCCGACCTATGTTGAAGAGGCGCCACACTTGTATAAATACAAGGTCTTATTTGTCATTGTATTATCCAATTCACTCAAGAAAGTTCGCATTTCCTTAAGAGCAAAATTCGCACCTTATAGCAGCAGTCCAATTTCAAGGAAGAAGATATTCATTTGTATCTAGTGCATCTAGAAGAGGTGCAACTTTGTTGTATCCATTGCTGGCCATTGTTGGGCCTGAATTGTAAGCAGATTTCTGCCATTGTTCTACCGTATATAAGAGATTCAATTGCTGGGTTTTTTTTCTCCCTCAAGAGGAGGGTTTTCCCAGGGTATCTTTGTGTGTTCATTGTCTTATGTGTTGCAATTCTATTAAGTGCTTTCATTAATTAATCTGATCTAGGAAACACTAACATGGTATTAGAGCGGGTGTGAAAAAGATCATGATCAGATTTAGTTTGCAACACTCTAATCTTTTTCAGTCTCTCCTATTTCAAATTTCAAGATGGTGAACGATCTGAAAAATCGAGGATAGACTCGAAGCAGTATCGAACTACACATCATGGAGGTTTAGGATAATGCTCACATTGGAAGAGAATGATTTGGCTGAGTTTGTGAAAACAAAAGTTCTCGAACCTAAGAAGGAAGAAGAGAAGTTGCAGTGGAGGAAGAAAGATACTAAGGCAAAGAAAGTGTTGGTTGATTCCGTCAAAGATCATATTGTTCCGATTGTCTTCAAGTTGGATACTACAAGGGAGATGTTCAAAACATTGGAAGAGATGTACAAAATCAACAACACCAATCGTGCCCTAACCTTGAAGCAACAACTACTTCACATTAAGATGGTGGAAGAAGAGTTTGTCATCACCTACTTCATGAAGATTTCTGAATTGAGAGATCAACTCTCTACCATTGGTCATATTGTTGATGACAAGGATTTGACCATGATTGCTCTCAATGGTCTTCCGCTTTCATGGGAGTCGTTTATTCAAGGAATCAGTGCAAGATCTAAACTTCCCAAGTTTGATCGATTGAGGATTGACTGCATTCAAGAGGAGTCGAGACTAACGGCAAGGGGCATTGGTCAAAGTTCAAAGAATGAAGATTTACATGTTCTCGCCTCTCATTCATCAAAGAAAGGAAAAGTTTGGAAGAAAGGATTCTTTAAAAGGAATCGAGATAATGGTTCAGATGGTGCTCCTGCATTCAAGAAGAAGTGGGACCTCTCTCGTGTTCAATGCTTTAAATGTGACAAATTTGGTCACTATGTGAAGGATTGTCCTACCAGGCCTAATCAGCATGCTTCATTTGAAGATGTGATTGAGATCTCTCCCCAAAATGATTCTAGTGAATTTCTACTCTAGTCATGGGCCTATGTTCAAGCTGTGAAGGTTGTGAACTAAGCGCAAGAGCAACATATCATATGGTGTCCACTCTTTAGAATATTTAAGAGATAAGTATTCTTTGTTTTTTTAATTGTATTTACTATTCTAGGCTAAAATTCAATTTGTTGAGTTATGCAATTCTGACATTATTTACTTAGGATTATGTGTGACTAGTAAATAGTGATCATTGTAATAAGATTCTTTAGATTTATTCATTGCAAGTAGGATCATGTGAATTATCATTTGTTTTGCTGAGATTAGCTCTTCTGTGAAATTGAAAGAAAGACATGTCATGATTGATGAATTAAGTATCTATTACTCAGGAGATTTTGAAATCCATGAGATAAGTGTTGCATGGTTGAATAATGTTCATGAATTGTTTTTGTAATTCATGCTATAACATTCTGTATCTAGAAAGATTGGATATTGAAGTCATACCGAATGAAGAAATGATCAAGCTTGGAGTCATAGCTTGCAAACATTGGACTACATTGATGATAGGAGATATCTCTCGAAGACAAAGTACCTTTCAGGTTGTCATTGTGTTCAAACTATGAAGGTTAAAAAGATAAGTATTATTTGGTTGCTAAGTTATATCATTTATTCTTTGGATCTTGTAATTAAGAGAGATAGTAGATTCTCTTGAATTGTGTTGTGTTCACTAGCATAAGATCTTTGGAAAAATTTCATTCATGATATAACTTGTACGATTCTAATCTTGATATTTCTTTGGACAATTATGGACTATTAGTAATCTCTATCTAAAATGCTTCCTGGACAGGTTTAGGGGGAAGAAGATGATAAGAGATTACTTAGTGATGAAAAGCTTGAGGCATCTTGTGAAGAAGTCATGGCAACCAAAGAAATGATCAAGAGGGAGTAAACACTAGAGGGACTGAGTTGGTGGCTAGAGGGAGTACATCTCCAAAATTCTTCTTTGCAATCTCTGAAGCCAGGATCAAGAGGGAGTCTCAGTATCAGTGTTCCTTTGTTTAATGAGTTCTTCTTTGAGAGAAGTTTGAGGTGAAATCCCTTGATAATGCAATTCTCTATTGAGAGAGTTGAGGTGCAAGCCCTTGATAATGCAATTCTCTATTGAGAGAGAGTTGAGGTGCAAGCCCTTGATAATGCAATTCTCTATTGAGAGAGATTTGAGGTGAAAGCCCTTGTTTCCACCCTCTGGGAGAGCCATGGTGGATGTCATGTGTGTGACTCCATGACAGTATCACGTGAGGGAATCTGTGATGATTTATTTGTGCTTATGTATCACCCTCTGGAGGAACCATGGTGAAAGTCACATTGAGGTGACAACATCACATTAAGTGATGAGCTCTTGTTCATACCATCTATGGAGGTAGCCATAATGGTTGATATCATGATGGGGTGATATTCTATTTTGTTTTCATTCTGATATGATGTGTCTTGTGTAGGTGGAAGTTCATCCCTAGCCGAGAGGGAGTGTTGATGTTATAGCAGCTTAGGGCTGCACTTCCTTCACACAATTTACAAAAAGAAGTACATGAATTAAATGAATAGCCTTCGGGAATTGATTACAATATTTAATGAATGAAGATAGCCGACCCTATCTTGCTCGCATACTTTGGTTATTACTTGGGCCGACCTTATCATGTTTATTATATTTATTATGTTCCTTTATGTGGGCCGACCTATGTTGAAGAGGCGCCACACTTGTATAAATACAAGGTCTTATTTGTCATTGTATTATCCAATTCACTCAAGAAAGTTCGCATTTCCTTAAGAGCAGAATTCGCACCTTATAGCAGCAATCCGATTTCAAGGAAGAAGATATTCATTTGTATCTAGTGCATCTAGGAGAGGTGCGACTTTGTTGTATCCATTGCTGGCCATTGTTGGGCCTGAATTGTAAGCAGATTTCTGCCATTGTTCTACCGTATATAAGAGATTCAATTGCTGGGTTTTTTTTCTCCCTCAAGAGGAGGGTTTTCCCAGGGTATCTTTGTGTGTTCATTGTCTTATGTGTTGCAATCCTATTAAGTGCTTTCATTAATTAATCTGATCTAAGAAACACTAACAAAAGATAGTGCCATTAGAATAATATCATAGTAACTGTGGGCATGATAGAAGGAGGGGCAGTGGAAAATGAAGATAAGCTATAATCAAAGGGACAATCCCTTTAAATGACAGTGATATTAATGAAATTGCTTCAAGGAGTGACTGAACTGCAACTTCTAAGCCTTCAGTTATTCAAGTTTCCCTAGACTCTAGTGATTTTGTGAGCAATAGTTTACATAGAAAGGATAGGATATAGTCTTCAAAGTGATAGTGGTCTTTGTATTAGAATCTGGATGGATGAATCAACAACTAAGGAGGATGCAGCCCTAGCAGCCACACTAGAGGCATTCGGGAGGGGCAGGAAAAACTCTTTTGAAACTGGATATATTTAAATGTTATATGTAATTACTTATTATTAATTTTCAAATTCATTGTCTTCTATCCAGCCACCGTTTCAATCAATATCTAGCCATAATTCAACTTGAATTATCACTTTTGTAACAAAAATTTGCCATGGTCGATCAATTTGTAGAATTTACTTATAGAAATCTTTAATATCATGGTAAACTAGAAAATAGTAAATGAAAAGTGATCTTTCAACACAAATTGGTAAAGGCCCTTCTTTTGCATTGGAACACCCCGTCATTCTTGGTCTTTCACAAACTAAGCATATAGCATCAGTGGTTAGTTTGTAAAGTATAACAATAGCATTGCTTCACATATAAGTTGCTACTTTTTATTTAGCACGTACATGTAGTAGAAAATCTTGATATATTTCAGTGGAAAAATTTCGTCGGACTAAAACTTTGTGAACTACTCTATGCTTTCTAGAACCGATTTCTCATGTTTGCAAATAGGTAGTTGATTAGGACTACTTACTATTAGATCATATTTCCTAATTGAATACCTACTATGGTTGTCCTTTTATTGTTGAATAGATTTTCCTTTGACTGGACACAGACAATTTGCTGCCAATGTTACAATTTCATAGTGAAGTGAATTATAGTTTCATAGTGAAGTGAATTACTACTGAAAATATACTCTTTTGACACAACAAATAAATGTAAATAATATTCTTTATGTAAGCGTGGTTTCCAAGGTCCCTTAAGATGTGTGTTGTGTTTCTAAGGAAAGTGTCTCTCATCTCTTCTTCCAATGCTCTTATGCTAGGGAGATTTGGCATTTTTGGTGGGAGGTGTGTTGGCATGTTTCCTCGTTAGTTGAGTTTGTAGATCGGTGGGGCAGGCCCTGTTTCTACTTCCTTTCTTCAAGCTACTTGGGCTATTGGCCCATCCTTCATTATTTGGAATCTTTGGTTGGAAAGGAATTGTCGGGTTTTTCAAGATGTGTCGTTGGTGGCCCCTCGCCTGTGGTGGAAAATTTTGCATGCCTTGGAGAAAATGTTGCGGCTAAGTGTGATCTGACTGGTGTGGTGGCTCCGAGTGATGATGGTTGCTATAAACGTCTTCATCTTCCTCCTCCGCAATGACAATTTTTGCACAACAAATGTAGACATCCTATCCCGAAGGTGAATAGGGAGGGAAGATGGTCCCCTCCTCCTCAGGGGATCCTCAAAATTAACACTGATGGATCGTCTCGTGGAAACCCTGGTCATGCTAGTATTGGAGGTGTTGGTTGGGATAGCTCTGGAGAGGTTCATTTTATCTTCTCGGTGTATAAGGGTTGTTATACTAATAATTTAATGGAGGCACAGGCAATTTTATTGGTTGTGGAGCGTGGAAGTCAATTGGGGTGGCATAGGATTATTTGTGAATCTGATTCCCAGGTTGTGGTGAACCTGTTGAATAGGCGGAGTTTAGATGATGTTAGTTGGCATTTGGTTTTGATTGTGGAACAGATTCTCAACTTTTGTACTTCTCTGGAGTCCGTTACCTTCACTCATATTCCTTGAGAGTGGAATGGTGTTGCTGATTGTCTGGCTAAATGGGCCTTGATCATATTCATGATTGGAACTTGGTGGACCGGGGTCAATTACCCCCTGATTTGTCTCAATAGTTGAAGAGCTTGATAGAGTTTGATAGGGCTGTGTAACAGCCTTGCTTTGTATTTCTCCTTATTTTAATAAAGTTTTTACCCCTCTTTTAATAAAATAATTAAATAATATTCTAAGTAAACATCATTCTTTTTATCAAATTAACTGATTACACAAGTCTTGGAATGCAATTTCTATTTATTTTTCAGACATGAGAAAAGTATATAGAAATCTTCCATTCAAAAGAGAAAACTTTATAGAACACAAATTCAATCCGATTCCATTTAACAAATGGAAATGGTAAAACAAATCCCTTGTAAAATACAAAAATCAGTAGGATGTACAATTGCGTAGCTGCTGATCAAATGAAATTGGTGATGCATTCTGCTCTGCTCTTGCCTGATTTTAGACATTTACAATAAGTACATATACCAAAAATTAATCTTGAATATATAGTCAACTTTGGATTCTGCTCTTGTCTCATTTTAGACATTTACAAGAAGCACATTTACCAAAAATTAATCTTGCCTGATTATAGTCAAAGAGCCACAACAGGGCACTTGAATACTAGTCATTTCAAGGAGCGCAAGAAAAGATGAGAAATCTTCCATGTACAATTGATACTCGGTGTTCTGCCCTGAATACAATGAGGATGAAATTCTCAGAGTTGAAATGATGTAATGCATGAAGTAAAGCAATCAAAGATGAAAAATGCAAAAACATCTAAAGTAATCTAAATCTGAAATTGTTATAATAAAAAGAAATCAAATTCTACCTGAAAATCCAAAAACGTTGAATAAGCTTGAAAAACTGAGTTCTCATTAGCTTACTGTTCTTGCTTCCATGGTTGCAACTATCTTCCTTCATTTGAGAAAGTTAAGAAAGCCACTGAATGTGAAATATAATATTGCTCTTCAGCATACTGTAGCTTATTTGCTCCCCTGGCTATGGACACGCTCAAAGATATGGAACACTCGTGCAAGTGTTCTGAATTCCAGTTGGTCAGACAAAAATGCTGTGCCATTTGAATAAGGATAAATTACAACTAGACGGCAGGATAGGATGACTACTGTAAAGGAGGAAAGTATTTCCTGGCCACTAAAACGGATGGTGAATGAATGCCGTATTGGTTGAATCCAAGACACTGTATCCCATAAACGCATGAGAAGTTAGTTGATATGAGATCTTCCACAGTTCTCCTGGTTTAAAAAACTCTAAATTAGGACTGCATAATTCTAGCATAGTAAAAGCATTAAAAATTTGACTGTGTCCAATAAAACAAACATTGAGATGAATGTCAAAACCATACCTATGGGTGCACATCCATAGAAATTCCTTGTTAAGTAACACCTTCCACCCTCTATCAGTTTTAAGTGGCTCAGCTGCCATAGAACAAGAAACATCCATAGCATATCTTCAAGAGCGGGTATGGGGTCAGGGTGCTGTATACAAATACATGATTGTCCCAAACTCCAATAAAAATTTGCTTAAACAATTGAGAATTTTGAATAAAAAACCTGTACACCGAAAGCATATCAATGTTCAACAGTCAGGAGTAAGCTATAGTGGTTTAGACAGAAGCTGACTTTGATAACAGCAAAGATATTGAAACTTCAAGAAGAGTGTGATTATTATTGAAAATTGAACATTACTATAGACTACGAACATGCTAATATATTAATCTCAAAATATAATTTACTGGGTGAGCAGGACAGGTCATAATTTATCAGATGTTTGACATGTCACGATAAGGTTATGTTAAAATTTAGTTTTCTCTTGTATGCTGACAGTTTAAAATCAATATGTCAATTTTTAGAATTTGCTTTGTGGAATCAGTATGGCAATGGAAAAACGCCATGAAAAAATCAGAATTGAAGTAACATGTAGATTGAATAAATTTACGTTAAATTTTTTTTTTAGCAAATTGAGTTTGTACCTCTCTAACTTTAAAAAAAATCACCAACATGACAGAACTAGTAATGATAGAATTTATATAAATGATTTTTTTTTCTCTACTTTCGATAAGAAAAAAATACATTTATTGAGGCCCAAAATGCGCACCCCTTGCGAATGTCAGTGCCTGATCTCAACATCCAAACTGACTTGCAATTGAAACCTGGGCAGAAGACAGATAAAGATTAACTTCATCAGATTTGTACAAATTAATTTTAACCTATTCTACAAAATCATTAACAACAAAAAGGAGCTTTGTGAATTCAACTTAGCATATATGGTAGTTTGATTATACAGCTGTACAGGAGATGATCTTATATTGTATGATATAATTTCTTTCTACATGTTTGAAAAAGGGAGTCAATAATGTCATCCATAATTCTCAACCATTTTGCACTCCAAGATTGGGAGAAACACAACACCCAAATCAGAATTGAAAACCCCAATGCACAGCCCATTCCTATTCCAACAGCCCACCATATATCCTCCTCCAGCACTTCTTTATGTTTTTCATTTTCATTGGGAGAAGCAAGATGACTGCCAAAGCATGACACATTGATTTCTAGGCCACATAGATTCAAATTGTTGGAGAATGATGAGGAATCAAATGTCATCAACTGTCTTCCTTGTGGTATTGTTCCTGAGAGGTTATTATAAGACATATTAAAGTAACTCAAATATGTGAGATTTTGCAGCTCAACAGGAAACATCACAGACAATTCATTCTTGGAAAGATCAAGTGATTGTAGTTGTACCATGCTTCCCAAAGATTTTGGAATCTCACCATTGAGATGATTTCCTGAAATATTGAGAATTATCAATCCTTTAAGGGATTCAATATCCCAAGGAATTTTACCTCAAAAATTGTTGTCTGATAAGTCAAGACATTTTACTAATCTCAAATTTCTCACAAAATCCATATCTTGTGCTTTGTTTCTAATGATGATGTGATCTATATAAGTCACACCCGAAATAAATACTTGATCTATATAAGTCACACCTGAAACAAAAGTATTTATTTCAAGAGTTTTTGTGTTCTCTTTCTGATTTGCTAGTGCACTCAAGTTCATAAAACCACTTGGAATAGTGCCTGAAATTTTGTAAGTTTGATAATTCTAAGGGCATCTTCCCAACAAATTTGTTAGATTTTAGTACTAGTATGCAAAGACTTTGCAAGCTTTGAATCCAACTAGAAATGCTCCCACAAATATTGTTATTCCTCAGATCTAGGATTTCCAAAGAACTGCAATTTGCAAGGGATGGTGGGATGTTCCCTTTCAATCCATTGAGACCTAGTTTCAATGTTTCTAGAAAACGCATCTTCCAAAATATATTTTGGAATTGTGCCTTTGAGATTATTTTTTTCTAGATTTAACATGGACATTGTGGAACATTGGTTTAAACTAGAGGGAATCTTACCACTAAGCCTATTATTTGACAAGTCTAAAACTTCCAAATTACTTGATTCACAAATAGAATGTGGAATGATACCACTAAGATTGTTTTTGGCCAGCGACAAAAATCTAAGAGCTTGTCCATGTTTACCAATTCTCGTTGGAATAGATCCATCAAATAGATTCTCTGAAAGATCCAAGAACTCCACATTTTGTAGGGGAATGGGAATATTTCCTTGTAACTTATTATTATGCAAATCGATAACTAAATTTTTTTGACAATTGTGTTCACATCCAAGTAGCTTGAAGGGTAAATTACCTACAAATTGGTTAGAACAGAGGTTGAGATGATAAAGGTGCATAAAATCCCATAACCAATTTGGAATATTTCCACGAAGGGAGTTTTGAGATAAGTCTAGGTAGCCTAAAGAATATTGAGTTGAAATGAAGGATGGAAAATCCTCAACTATATTACAGGATCCCAAAGCTAATAATTCAAGTTGAAAATTGGGAATATAAGTTGCATTAACTTTTATGGTCAACATATTCCTTGAGAGGTGTAATTGTTGAATGTTAGGCATTTTATCCAAGAAAGAAAGTGTGTAGGTGCCATTTAGTTGGTTGTTGCCAAGACCAAGACCTATGAGCTTTGACAACTTACCCAAAGATGTTGGGATTGTGCCACTCAAAGTGTTAGAATGTAGGTAAAGATATGTGAGGTTTGACAACTTACTCAAAGATGGGATGGTGCCACTCAAAGAGTTTCTATGCATGCCAAGATATGTGAGCTTTGACAGCTTACCCAAAGATGTTGGGATGGTGCCACTCAAAGAGTTATAACCCATGTCAAGATATGTGAGCTTTGACAACTTACCCAAAGATGTTGGGATGGTGCCACTCAAAGAGTTATAACCCATGTCAAGATGTGTGAGCTTTGAAAGCTTACTCAAAGATGTCGGGATGGTGTCACTCAAAGAGTTATAACTCATGTCAAGATGTGTGAACTTTGACAACTTACCCAAAGATGTCGTGATGGTGCCACTCAAAGAGTTTTCTCTCATGTCAAGATGTGTGAGCTTTGACAACTTACCCAAAGACGTTGGGATGGTGTCACTCAAGGAGTTATAACCCATGTCAAGATATGTGAGCTTTGACAGCTTACCCAAAGATGTTGGGATGGCGCCACTCAAAGAGTATAACCCATGTCAAAATGTGTGAGCTTTGACAACTTACCCAAAGATGTTGGGATGGTGCCACTCAAAGAGTTTTCTCTCATGACAAGATGTGTGAGCTTTGACAACTTACCCAAAGATGTTGGGATTATGTCATTCAAAGAGTTATAACTCATGTCAAGATGTGTGAGATTTGACAGCTTAATCAAAGATGTTGGGATGGTGCCATTCAAAGAATTAGAAGACAGATCAAAATATGTTAAGCTGGACATGTTACTTATCTCTCTTGGAATTTGACCAATAAAGTTAGAGGAGCCCAAGTTCAAATACCTCAATTTGTTGAACTTGTGAAAGGACATGGGCAGTGATTGGGTGGCAGGTGATTCCTTCCCACGCGCAATAGTTAAATCCCTTCCATGACTGCAACATGGAATGAGAGGAAGTGAAGATGAGGCCCTCTTTCAAATCCAACAGAGAATTTGTTTCATCTGTATAACATGGGGAAGAGCATGACATCACTGCTAACAACAACAAAACCCACATCATCACCATCTTCATTGAAAATTGCACAACACTTCTCTGTTCCTCTAAACAACTTGCTCTCTCTCTCTCTCTCTCTCTCTCTCTCTCTCTCTCTCTCTCTCTCTCTTTGTGAAAAGAATGGAAATTAAAGCTCATTTATAATTGTATTTCTCCTACGAAATCGGTGGTGCAAATCACTCGGAACTTACCTACACTACATTTTAGTCAACCAGAGAAAGTGGGGGGAAATCTCCTCTATTCAATTTTCTGCAATTAATATGTTTTAATACAAGGGTTAAAAATTGAATTTAGTCTATAAGTTGTTTGATTGAATTTACAGTGCTGGAAAATGAATTGTATTCAACACAAGAAATTCCTTTGAAATTTCAGCAGCGGGCAAATTGATCAAACCAGTCAAAAGCTCATTTTAGTAGAAATATTTGCACATATGATGATGTGGGTATTCACATGGAAACAAATTTGACTAATTTGCCCTCTCAAGTTTTGGTCAAGGTTAAATCTACATTATAAAAATGATCTAGATCAAATGCATAGGCACAAAAATTATGCATGGAAATGATATTTGAATCACATAAATGAACCTTTGATCTATGAATAGATATTTAGATGGTGGGTGGATTAGGGAATGATTCCCTTGTCAAATGGTCTAAGAGTGATGTCTTCATTTGACTTAGACATTATTTAAATATTTTGGTATAGGAAATGATAGATAACATTTAATAAGAATGTGATTGACTTGGACCTAGGGATAAATTTCAATTTTTGAACAAGGGTAAAATACATGCCAAGGAAATGACATGGATCGTTTATGTGCTCATAAATTTAACTTAATAATGTGAACTAATTATATGAGAGTTAAAGAATAAAATCTAAGGAGGGGTTATGTTCTACTATTGGAATTTAATTTGAGAAATGGGTCAAAGGGGGCACTACATCGATCAAAATAATTCAAAGGGACCAAGTATTAAGGACATCATACAAAGTTGCAAGAATGAATGATAAAAGTGTAGGGTGTGTTTTTCACCTTTATATTTTTCCTTCACTTTGGTGTGCATGCCAATCTACAAGAGTAAGCACACCAAAGTTAAAATGTAAAGATGAACACAAGTGGAAGCAAAAATCCTAGAGCCACAATCCCAAATTAACCTATGAATCACACATTGATTAGTCATTTAATATTCCTTCTATAATATGCACCCTTTAAGAAACATGAATGCATGTAGCCTACCGAAAAAACCTTGCACCCCGAGTGACAAGAGAAAATCAAAAGCATGGAGATATAACATAAGATTGTAACATGTAAAAATAGCTCGATATGTGAAGAAGTTTAATAAATGAAGTCATCCCTATTGGGTGCCATAGGTCTATCTCAAAAGTCATTGAAAATGTATCATTGTAATCCATGTTTCCCATTGCACTACCCATGTCATCATGGAGTGTGTTTCCATGGGCAAAGGCACGGTCCACAAATACCAAGTGTGATGTATTATGTAAGAGAATCAACTTAGGTGCTATGTAATACAAATTGTCTTTTGTCTTATGAATTCATGTTGTGTAAAGCCTCACATGTAACCTTAACACATGGTGTTTTTGAAATTCCAAGTCTACTCACACATAAAAGTGTATGAGACGGACTTAGGATAGCAAATGTGTTGCACTCTTGCTACTACACATCCACTTGGAGAAGGATAAGCCAAGATAGTATATGTCAACCATTATCTTGTTAGGATAGCGTGATATTAAATTCCAATAGTAATGTATAATTTTGGGTATCCAACTTTCTTGGAATGAATAGCTTGGATTCCCATGAGGAGTTGAGGGATATTATTTTATTATTATTCTCTATATTATATAAGATTTTATTGTAATGACACTGAATAAGGAAGGTTATAAAAAGAGGTCAAAGATTGGAAGCTATAAAGCATCTTTCTCAATATAGGTAATGGCAATACAAAGTAATGCACTCGTGGAGTGCAAAGAAATAGGAAAGTGGAATTAATGAAATCTTATGATGGAATACATGGTGTGTCACTATAAAAGGAGCTACTTTATCTTTTGGAAGACATCCTCATGTTGTGGGTTGCAATAATTTTTCCCATGGTATTTTAATATCATGTTTAGGTTTATGGTATTGGTTTATGGTGGGTTTATGAGCCTACTTAAGTCTATATATTGAGATATTGGTATAAAGGAGGTATGGTTATTTGCAAGCAGTCTCAAGCTACTAGAATGATATTATACTAAAGAAGATTGTAAGAGTTGTATTGATGTACTTGTTTCTAATTAATTAATACAAGTTCAACTTTGGTGGTGGAATTTCTTCCTGAATGAGATATCCACATATATCTAGTGTGATATGTGTTTGTTGATTTCTTATTGTTGTTTTTCATGCCTCTCCATGTTCTATTTCAATTTATGGTTAATCACATGTACTTTTAATTAGGCTAATCAAACTTGCACACTTCATAATTTTACTATTACTGTTATTGTTCACCAATTTTCTTAACTAGTGGTATTAGAATTAATGATTTTGATTAGAGAATGATGCATTTTTTGATGTGTAGCAATATTTTTTTCAGTGAGAGTCATTTCTTTAGTGGGTTTTGTATATTTGATGTGGTGGAAGCCATGGTTAGCACATGTCTTGTTTAGAAATTGAGAAGTTTCATGTTTCTTGGTGTGAGTTGTAGAAGTTGAAAATAGAGGATCTCTTGGAAGAAGCAAATCAATGGAAAGTTATTGTAAATGAAGGAAATTCTATGGGTATGTTAGATGAAGACTAAAAATTTGCAAAAAAAAGGCACAAGGATCGATTTGGTTTTATCTTGCATATTTTGTCCTCTTGAATGTCTTAGAAGAGGCTACTATGCATAGTCTATGGAAGATGATATGTGGTATCTATCAAATGAAGATACTTGTTAATTATCTGCATTTTAAAGGAACACATTACTTTTTAAAAATATAAAAAGGGGGGACTTTATTATTGAGTATTTGAATGCTTTTAATTTTATTTTGAGTTAAATAGGTCTATTGATGTTAAGCTAGATGAGGAGGATAAGTGTATTTTCTTAATTTACCCTTTGATAAAATATTAGGAGAATCTAATCATTACTTTGAGGAGTGAAATAACAATCCAAAATTGGATTCCCTTCCTACTACTTTTCTTAATGAAGAGATGAGGAAAAAATCTATGGATGAGAGCTAAAAATATGCATTACATACTTAGGGAAGGTCCAAGTACAATGGTGGGACTAAAGGGGAATAGAATAAATTAAAAGATATGTCTAAGTCTAAAAGATTATCCAAAACCCTTATAAAGAATGAAGTGTCAAAGTGTTGAAACTATGGGAAATGGGGACACATAAAGAAGGGATGTAGAAATAGGGATAAAACACTTGATTATTCCTCCAATAAGAAATCCTCCAATGCTAGTGACAATGACACTTTATTCATTTATGCTAGTGTTGCTAGTGATGATTGTTGGCTAATTGATTCAATGCTCCTACCATATGACTCTCCTTAAGGAGTGATCCTCTTCTTGCCAAGCTTGTGATGGAGGAGAGGTTTTATTTGATGAAAATGGTTCACATCAAATTGTTGGTAGAGGAAAGGTACAATTATATTTTATGAATGAGAGAGTGAAAAATCTCAATGGTGTTTTGTAGATTCTAAGAGTTTTTAGAAATCTTCTTTTTGTATCCAAGTTGAATTATTCTTGAGTGTGTGATATTTGATAAGTCCAATTTCAAGTTGTTGAGAGTAAATTTGATGGTAGTGAGAGACTCATGATGTGGGACTCTGTTTAAGCTTGATACCTCCATATTTTATAATTCTATCAATATAACCGACACTTTTGAAAATTTACATGTTGTGGCACCAACATTTTAGCCACATTGGTGAAAAAGGTATTTAAATCATTACTAATAAACATATCATTCACAATTTTTTTAATATTTTGATGAGTTTGATTTATGTGATGATTGTGTGTTTGGAGATTAGAACAAAGTTTATGTTCTTGTTGGAAGTACTATAGGCAAATGTGATTTAGAAGTCATTCACTCATATGTGTTTGGTCTAGGGGTGTGGGTTCTATAGGAAAATCATATTATTGTGGTTCATTTATTTATGATTACTTAAGATACATCCCAATTTATTTTCTTATTGTTTATTTAAATTTTTATAAGTTTAATGATTTAAAGGCTTTGGTTGAGAATCAGTCAAATATGAAGATAAAGGTATTAAGATTTAATAAAAGAGGTGAATATTGATCTAAGGAATTAAATTAATTGTGTAGACATGTTATTGTGAAGCAAAAGAGTACTCCTTACACCCCCACAATAAAATTGGATTTTAGAAAGGATAAATTGAACCTTGATGGAAAGAGGCATAACTATATGAGTGGTACACAATTGGATTGGTGATATTCGATAAAAGCTATGTGTACCTATTAATACTTTGATTAGTAGATAAAACTCCTTATGATGTGTGACCAAGAAGGAAACACTATATTTCACATTTAAAGGGTATGTGATAATGAGACACTTGTTCATGTGTCTAGAGAAAAGTAATCTAAGTTAAACCTCAAAACTCTTGGGCTTTGGCCTGTGCTCGCACGGTCAGTGGAGGAGGCTTAAGTCTCGGGTTTGCTCCCTGAGGTCTTGGGTTCGACTCCGAGGGCCGGATTCAACCGATGCACTGGTCTAGCGGGAGGGTGGGTGCATCTCGAGGGGGATTAGTCTCGCCTCAGCTCACCTCAGGTACCCAAGATACGGGCTGATGAGCGCTGGGTTGGGCCGCGGGGATACCCCCTGGAAAGTAAAAAAAAAAAAAAAAACCTCAAAGCTCATAAATATTCATTGAATATGGTGAGAATCTTAAAATTTATAAGCTTTGAAAATATTCTAATCTTGAAAACAATATATTCTACAAATGTAGTTTTTAGGGAATTTAGAATATTTTTTTTATTCATGACAACCAAATAAAAAGAAAGAAAATAATACATTTTGAAACAAAAGTCGAAAAATAAAAAGATAGGTATGTAAAAAGTAGGAGGAGCGTGAGATCATTGCTAACAACAGCAACATCCACATCATCACCATCTTCATTGCAAATTGCACACCACTTCTCTATTCCTCTAAGCAACTTGCTCTTTGTGAAACAATGGAAATCAAAGCTCATATATATAATTGTATTTGTTCTAGGAATTGGTGGCACAAATCACTTCAAACCTATCAATTCTACATTTTATTCTACCAGTGAAAGTGGGGAGCAATATCCTCCATTCGATTTTCTACACTTCTTCTAAATGTATGAGTAGTATATTTTTGAAAATTGACTGTAATTTATATTGGAAAATTTTAAGTGTAGAATTAATATATTTTAATAAAAGGGTTAAAATTTGACTTGTCTTTGTATAAAATGTTTTATTCAACATAGTGCTGGAAAATGAATTGTATTCAGCATAAGAAATTTCAACAGCGTGGAAATTGATCTGTCCTTGGAAATCAAAGCATTTATAATTTTGTTTTTCCTTTTAAATTTGGTGGTACAAACTAGTCAAAGCTCACTTCCATAGAAATATTTCCACAATATGATGATGTGGATATTCATATGCAAACAAATTTGACTAATTCTTTTCTGGCTAAGTCATGCAAATTTCCAAAGATGTAAGTTTGGATGAAGTTTCCCCTCTCTGACTTCCTACCATCTGTTTTATGGGCTTTCATGGAACTTCAGCACAACTTTAATGGGTTGTCTCGTCTAAACATTTTCTACGTCTGGACTTTTGTGTGTCTTTCTAGAAGTCGTTTATCTCACTTTAAAAATGTTTGAGAAATTAAATGTATTTTAGCTGGAAATTTTGTGAGTTTTAAATAAAATTATTAAAAAATGTATTTAATCACAATTAGGTTTTATAAATGTAATTAGTAAGATGTATTAATTAATTTAATTTAGAGTTGTGTCAAATTATATGACTGAATTCAAAAATTAGAAATTAAAATGAATGAAAGTATTTAGTGAATGTTTGATAAATAGTTGTTCAATGTTTTGATTATAACTATTGAACTCTAGAACTGCTTAAACTTATAAATATTGAATGCAAATTGATGAAGTATTAACTAGGTCATTCTCTAATTTTGGGTAGGGTTGAATTTAGATTGTAAAGATGATCTAGATCAAATCCACATGCATGAAAATGAACTCTATGGGTAGAAATGGTCTTTGAATCACTTAAACGAACATTTGACCTAAAATGTACAAATGTAAAAGATAAATATGATTAAATGTTGAATAATTGGAGCCACAATCCAAAGTTAACTTGTAAATTACACATAAAATTGAAAGTGATTTGTAATAATAATTTTTCTTTAGTTTGACCCTCTTGATAAACACAAATACATTTAACATGTAAAAAAAAACTAGCACTCAAGTGACAAGATCAGGTGAAAAAACATGGGGATGGATATATTATAGATTATAACATGTAAAAAATAGAAATAGGTAAAGAAATTTAACCAATGAAGTCATCTCCATCAGTTGGTTCTATCTCAAAAGATGTTGAAAATTGACAATGTAATACATGCCCCTTATGGGACTATGATCTCATCATGAAGTGTGCCTACAAGAACAAAAATATGATTTACAAATGTCAAGTTTGATGTATTATGTGAAATAATTAGCTCAAGTGTCGTGCAATATAGATTCTCTTTTATCTTATGAACTCGCAATGTGTAATAACCTTGTGTATAACCTCAAAACATGGTGTGTTATGCTCATAATGATCCAACATAGTAATCATCACTACAACTAGAAGAATTTTTATCATTTAATGACATAAGATTAGCCTAAATCTATGTCATACCTTTATATATAATATCTTGAAGTTTATGTTTCAATAAAATCCAATTTTATGCATATAATGTCCAAGAATGTGGTGATAAGAACAAAAATATACAACCTTGTGTAGTGCAAGCTTAGAAATATTCGTTATCTTAACGATGGACAAAGTGATACTTTTTCATTCCAAAACAACATATGGAGACTCCTTCGAACTAGTGAACTATCCTAATCTCTTTGCTTTGTTGTGTTACTGATAATCCTTACCATGATTAATAATAGATGCATCCTTAATGCCCCCATTTTCCAAATTAGACATTGATGGTAAATCATGAGAATAAAAATAAGTGTTAAAAAAATGATGATATAAATAAAGATTTTCCAATAAAGGCTTCTTTGGAGTGTCAGCATGAATTTTGTCCTTAGAGGATCCATATTTTTTATTGTCTTCTCCTCTCTAACTCTTTGAATCTTCTCTCAATGGAAGAAAGGAAGCAATGTAAAAGCTTATGTTTTATAGGAAGATTTGATATTTCTTGAAAAATTGATAAGAAATATTTAGAGTCTTAAAATGTAGTAAGGGAAAAGTTTAGAATTTTTTATGGAGCACATATACTATGGTGATTAGATTGGGATTTGGCCTAGAAGGGCTTGTCAATCTCGGAAGGTATGATTTTAATTATATTTAGAGAGGAAGAAGATGTAGATCTTCTTTCACAAAATCTATGTAGAGAAAACCTAATGATTACAAGACGGTGAGATACATGAGGTATGAATGCATTTATCAAGGAAAGGAGACTGGCTATCAAAAGGAGATGACAAAATGTTAAGGGAAAAAGAAACGTAGTCATGGGAGTGATTCGTGTCATCAAGACTTAAGAAAATATCTAAAAAATGCCAATAAAAAATAAGAACAACCAAAAATAGAACATTCAAACACCAACCAAACATGATAGGGTAAGTCTAAAAATATGGGGGGCGAAAAAGGGGTCTTAAATGACCACCTTTTTTTTTAATGAAATCAAGAAATAATGACCTTAGATGAGAAATTGAGGATAGTTACACTCAAAATTTTAAGATGCAACAAAAACAATGTTCGTAGTGCTCTGAGTCTACTTTCTAAACTACTATTTTTTTTTTTTTAAATGGTATATATTAAGGAGTTCAAAAGAGGGAGACATAGAAATTGGTGTTGTTTTTGTCAAAAAAACATAGCATAGCATCTTTTGTGGCTCCCTCAAAAGGTTAATTTTTTTTTGGTATTTTTAAAATTACTTCGGTGAGAAATTAGCTAACATGTAGTTTATGCCCGATTTTTTTGATAATTTTTAATGAATATTTGATTTTTTACTAACTTTCAAAGTGGACACATCTTGAAAAATGGAATTTTTCCTATGCTACCCTTATAAATTTTGAAAATTAATTGAAAATCATTTTTTTTTTAATATGTGTAGAATGGAGTCTAGTTTATAAAAATGTAATTTATTTGAAACTTCAATGAACAGTTAAAAAATAAAGTAAAAATAGAAAACACTATTTTTTGCCAAAAACGGACACACAAACAAAAGACATTAAAGATGAAAGGCTTAACATTGTCAAAAAGTGAAAAAAATACATCGTTAAATAGCTAAGAGAGAGCCTAGCATTACCAAGTCTTTGATTTGTTCGACCTTGAAACCCCTGCCAACCTAATAGTTAGCACAAACGAGATTATGTGAAATCATGTAGAATATGCAAAAACACATCTTTGCACATTGGGAAGGCACTTCAAGCCTTTGGATTGGAAATCCAAAGCAAATCCCAAGCTTAAAGTTTGGGGATTCCCAAAGCAACATATAATGCGAGCGTGTTATAACACGCTCGCATTATGTTCTATTTTGTATTTTTTCCTTTTTGTAAAATTTTGTTGTATGTTTGTGAAGCTTGAGAAAACGCGAATGTTTTACAATGTGCTCGTGTTATGTCTTGCTTGGAATGTTTTATGTTCAAATTTGTTAAGTATGTTTGATGTATGTATGTTTGTATATATATTTGTATGTATGTATGTATGTATTTATGTATGTATGTATACCTATATATATATATATATGTATGTGTGTATGTATGTATGTATGTATGTATGCTTGTATGTATGTGTGTATGGACCTTGTATGTATGTATGTATGTATGTACATGTATGCCTATATGTATTTGTGTATGTATGTTGTAGATACCTAAAATTGGTCTAGGCCTGCGAACACCACATTTGACATAATTTTATATTCATCCATGGTCATGATTAAATAATGTCAATTATTTAATTAACCTTTCTAACACATATTTCCTCTATTAATTAAATATCCCTTTTTAATTAATTCATTAATTCATAAATAACTTTTATTCAACTTGGATAATTAAATAAATCATATTTGTTTAATTATGTCCCTAACTAATTAATTCTTCCCCCTTTATCTATCAATTAAATAATTTACCCCCTTTGTCATATTTCAACTATAATTAAATATTATTTATTTAATTATTCATTTAACCCCCTTTATCTATAATTAAATATTTATTATTTAATTATTTATATTATCCTTTTCAAACAGTCAAATTAAATAAATTATCTTTATTTATTTAATTAAATCTTCTATTTTCGAATGTTGAATTAAATTAACATTTAATTCATTTATGTCACATTCCTCTATCATTCAATTATCTAAATCATTCACTCACCTTCTGACTTGAGATCTATTTTTAGTTCTCAAGTTATCTTTGAATTCAACTGCTAATCATCTCTACAGGAAGACTCTCTGTCACAACTAGTCGATTAACTAGTTCTAACTCATATGCATGTATGCATATATTGATTAAATATCTTTTATTTAATTAATTAATTTAATTATGCATTCAAATTTCTCATCTTCGAGTTCTGACTTTGTCTTTGACATTCAAAGTCTATTTCTTCTATTTTTGAAGATTCTTAACTGAAGATTAAGATCTTGTTCTATTTTTAGTCTTTCCTGACTCATGTTCTAACTCATGTTCTATCTAAGACAGAACTCACATCGCATGGCATTCATCAATCTCATTCGTTGATCTCTCTTTCAATTTGAGTTGATCGTTCGAAAACACAAAATCTATAAAATGGTCTGTCATAATCATTATTCCTCCTCTCCTGAAATCACATACTTTTGAGAAGAGACCATTCTTTGATATTTTGCTTAGAAATTCAACACGGCTATACTTGCATTCAAACACATAAATCTGAGGGCAAGAATACTAATAAGGCAAAATGGAGAAGAGCAATGGAGATAATTCGAAGGGATGAATGCATATTCGGTGAGATCAATTCAGTTTGTTTAGTTTTTATCATGTTTTTATATTCGTTCTTTATTGTTAGATTTTTAGATTAATTTTGATTTAGATTAGGATTAACAATTGTTTGTTCTAGCTGCAGATCTTATCAACAGATTTATTCTAATGTTACATTTGGTGAATCCGACATGAATCCGACATATTCAAGCATAACTTTCAAACGGTTATAGATATTTTCACAAAATTTTGTTTGCAAGTAGAAGACATTATCAAGAGTGTCCATGAAAAAAATAAGATTTTTTGAAGATGTTTTGAAGTTCTTATAAGTTTATTTTTATTTTTCATAAAAACTCAATTTTGAGAGAAAATTGTCAAAGTTTTTGGATATGTTTACATTTCTGGAAAGATATTTAAATTTAAATAGGGGTCTATTCTTTAGGTTTTAAATTTGGATAAAAAATGATTAGTCAAACAATAGATTTTTGAAAATTAAGCTTTCAAAAATATTTGCTTGAATCTCACAAACGGTTACAGATCTATTCACGAATTTTTTTATCAAGATTTGGAATTATGTCAGACACCTTCAATGAAAAAATCAGATTTTTTGGATCTGCTTTACATTTTTAATAATTTTTTTATGATTTTTCATAAAAAATTAATTTCAGGTGTAAAACAGACAATATTTCAGATTTATTTACATTTTTGGAAAGCTCTTGAAATTTTAGTATGGTTCTATTCTCTATAAATTTATTTTTACTATCACAAATATTTTCAAAAATCAGATTTGTCTTGACTAGCTATTAGGGTTTTGGCTTTGTTCGGTTTGTGCATGTGCAGAAAAAAAAAAAAAAACACTTCAAAGCACACATTGGATCAAGTGGACAAAAACAACTTGGAGCTAAATAAATTCTAAGGGGGAATAACATAGTGTTTGCAGGACAAAGCATAGAAGACATTTAAAACCAAACACAATTTTCTGCAGGATGAAAGCTGAAGACCATGAACTACTGATAAATTTGCATGCAGGACCTAATGCCTTTATGTTAATTTATTTATTTAAGAAATATTTTGTTTGGTAGATAGATAATCGTTGTGTGGGATTAAAATGAATTTTCTATTTGATAGATAGAAAATCATCATTTGGAATAAAAAGAACCACTGTCTTCTTTGTTTGGTGCTTTGCACATATCTGTAAACCCTTACGATTCAGTACACCGAAGTATCCTCTCCCCTTGCACAGTCATGCGATCCTGGGTGTAAGAGAAATGGTTGCTGACTCTAGAACTTGGGCTTGTCTTGGTGGGAAAAAGTACTCACCCCAAGACGACTCAGACCGGTAGCACTCTAAAGCCAAGCGACTTCCAGCCGGTATATAAAAGTGGATTCTTGGGGAAAGCCCAAGAATCGCGTGCACTATTCCGACGAGATGGACAGAAATGGACTCTCGCCGACATTGGATAGTGTCCCACGAACGGAATGCCCTTATTAAAAACCTTGTTGTAGAGTTACCAAAATCCAACCTACTTGTTGGCACAGCAGGGTCGGCCCTGTGAAGCTGTCTTACATTCTTACAGTTTATGTGTGGAAATGAAATGTATGCCATGGGAGTTTCATGGATACAGTAGCTTAGCTGCCCCGTATAATTGAGTGTCGTGGAGGGGAGCCAGTGGGGTCAAGCTACTAGTCATTCACCATAAATATGTGTAGCTGGAGAAATCCAAGTAAGAACTCAACAAGTATTGTCCTAAAAGCCTAGGTTGTAATTGTTTTCAAGTCTTAACAGTCCTTTCATCACAAAAACTAAAAATATATTGATTGTTGTGTTTGCTCATTGCTGTATTCGTCAAAATATTGATCAAACAAACAAACAAAGTCATCAACTTTTGGGAAAAAATCAACTATCAGAAAACTGAGTCTTTGTCAATTAAATCGCTGCATGTGTCATCGCGAGTCGCATCCATTAGGGGAAAAGCCACATCTGTCTGTCAAAAATTCACTTTTCACAGTCTGCATATCACGAGTCACATCCATTAGGGTAAAAGTCGCATCTCTCTGTCAAAACATTCATTTTACATAGTTTGCATATCATGAGTCGAATCTATCACTTTTGAACCGCATGTGTCCTGGTAAATCGCATTTGTCAGTTTAATCGCCGCATGTGTCATAGAGAGTCGCATCTGTTAGGGGAAAAGTCGCATGTGTCTGTCAAAAACATTCATTTTCCACAATTTGGATATTGCAAGATGCAACTATCATATTTTGAGTCACATGTGTGCATGCAAGCTGCATTTGTCAATTTTCAAGCCACAAGAGTCTGTAAAAAAATTCAGGTTTACAAAGTCCATAGTTAGAACCGCATGCGTATTGCAAAATCACATTTGTCATAGAAAACATCGCATCTATCAGAAAACTGCATGCATATTGAAAATTGCATCTGTCACAAACTAAACTACATCTTTCAAAAAGTTCAAAATATGTCAGTGTCTGAAATGAGGTTTTAGTCAAAACACTGCATGCACAATTGGTAAACCGCATCTATCAAATTTAGAACCGCATCTATTAGGTGAACCGGATTTGACTATGAACAGAAAACTTCAAAAACCACAAACTGAGTCCAAAGCATGACTGCCATTCTATTTTTTGTTTCTTAAGATCAACCTTGGACAAAAATTAGAAAAATTTGCTCAAAAACCTTGCATCATTAGGTGTCATATACGTCTTAGTCATAGTCAATGCCTTAGTCATAGTCATCCTAAGTTGCATGCATATAGATACTTCCTAGGAAGCTACATATCGTTGAATAGGTAACTTTCCTCATCCTTGGATACATTCATGTTCCGGTTTGTCATAATCATTGAACCTAGTCACTTTAGTCCTTTTGTGAATCTTTCTAGCTCAACAGTCAAGTTTGGGAAATTCACCTTGTCAACTGTCCTTGTCCTACAATCAGGTTCCTTGGTTAAACACAAATCTTTGCATGTATTTATTCCATAGGTGGTAGGTTATACCCGTCTTAGACTCATTTATCGTCTTAGTCTGCTCGACATTTTGTATATCGTACATCCTAGAGCATGTCATTCTAGTCTACGTCATTGTCGTAACATTCGTCATATTCAGAAAATCCAAAAAAAAAACATAGACTAAAAATCATTTAGAGACATAATTCCATATCATTTGCATTACCATCCATCACCATGTCTTCCATTGACCTTGATATGCTTGCTATTCAAGTTGAATACCAATTACTTCGCATGGGTCAATACCAACAAGCCATAGACTTCAAAAGAAAATTTATCCAATCCAAATGCCAATCAATCTCAACCCATGGTCAACTACCCACATATCCATCTTATCAACAACCCATAAACTCTAGTCTTCCATCCATCCACCCTCATTATCAAGATTCCCCTAACACCATCCATGAAACTTTCATTAGTCATACCCACCCTAACCTTGACAAGGGAAATCAACCATCCATCAATCATGTCCAAGTCTCCACATCATATCCTAGTCCTTCATCTTATCCTAATCTTTTATCTATGTCCTATTCTAGTCCTTCATCTCATCCTAATCCTCCATTCACATCATATCCTAACCCTCCATTCACGTCATATCCTGGTCATGCATCCACACCCTATTCTAGTCCATCATCCCTCAACCCATTCCAAGCCTCCACATCCCATCCTAGTCCATCATCCACTAATCCATTCCTACTCACTCCATCCCAACCTACATTTAGTCATGAGAAATCATTTATTCATGGTCTCCAAAATCACATCCCATTGCCTACACTTGAGGATACATGTCAAAAAGAAAGTCCAAAGCATGACATCATGGCTTCACCTTCATGTCAAGATCAACGAAGTCCATCCCATGACCCTATCTTTAGGTTTATTCAAGAAGTTCTCCTAGAAAATCATGGCAGCCAAAATACATTTATCCTTGATTGAGATTTCATTCCCAATAAAGTCATCCAAGACAAACCTATCTTTGACCAAGACACTACCATTGATCAAGAAATCCAAAACGATCCACTTATCGACCTTTATGCCATTCATGATCAAACATTTGAGGTTGATCCTACCCAAACTTTGAACACTGCCATTTCTCGAAATGAGACACTTGCCTCCTTTGGAAACATAGACGATCTTCCTCCAGAATGAGAGTCTTCTACACTAGACATATTTTCAAATGATCAAGCTATAGCTAAATTCACTGGCCTCCATGATAATGACCATAAGGACAATTTCTACATCGACATGGAAGCACCGATATCTTTTGAAGAACAGTCAAAATCTAATGTTTCACAAAGTCAAACCAAAGATGTTAATCATAAATATATCCAACATGTTAACAAAGCTACAACATCTTATCAGATAGGATCATCTATATTTGTCAGAGCAAGATTTCTTTCAGAAGAGAAGATTCCAAGTAACAGTGTCTACATACACAACGATGGGCTAACATCTTGTTTTCAAAACAAAAAATACCCCATTGCAAATAGAATCTTTCAGAACATGTAGTATCAAGGCAAAGGACTAGGCCTACATGAGCGAGGAATTCGAGAACCAGTACAACCTCAAGAAAATCCTAGACATCAGGGTCTTGGTTATTCATTAGTCAGAGAATCTAATGATGTTAGTGATACCTCCTCAATATTGGGGGCAACTTTATCTAATATAAACATCAAAATGGGGGCCATGAGTAGTTCTTACCATAAGATTTATGCCAAAAAAATTTCCATCCACACCATAAACCGTCAGTCCAACATGCATAAACCTTCCATTTGGAACCAACAAAAAGAAAATAATTATTACAAATCCAAAGTTCAAAATCAAATGTCAAAGACCATCAAAGCAATCAAAAATTTGAGTGGACAAATGAAGTTAAAATGGATCCCAAAGAAAAATGGATCAAGCAAAGAAAATATTTCAAATCCAAAAGTCAATCAAAATGTGGAGCCACAAGAAAAGAGGACTCCCACATATAATAAATGTCCACATCCTTCAAAATGGTCATCAAACAAGGCATATAAAAGTGTTGGTTCCAAACACTATCCCAATCAAAATTCCAAACTCCGCCATCCAACATCCCAAGTTTGGAAAATAAAAAGTGATTCATCTAAACTTCTGAACAATCCCCCCACATCTACCATCATCCATCATAATCCAACATCTCGTCTAAAGTCCAAAAATTCCATGTCACAAATCCATCGCATCTTGGCAGCAACTCTTTATTGTAAGGACTCTCATGGCACTCTATCGTGATGTGTGTATTCTGATAAGGCCAACTCTAGTATCACAAAGGATCACAATGACATCGATCAATTTTATGCAAGCGCTATGATCCTAACAAGACAACTACTTCATAAAAGACATTATTGGCATATCATGGCTCCAATCTCTACATCAGCACCATCAATCGATTCGACATAATCCGTGATCATCTAAAGTATCGAGACAATCTTGAAAAAAATGTTACCTTGATGAAAAATTGGCAAACAGGTGTCATGGTGACACCACAAAAATTTTAAAAAATTACCCAAAAAGTAAAGAGAAAAAAATTCGTCCAACGGTGAAAACCTGACAAACAGGCGCTTTGGATAAGTACCATGATGAAAACCTAGCAAACAAGCGTCATGTGTAAAATAAATTACCTATGTGGATCATTACACTTGGGGGCAAGTTGTCTCATCTCCCATTCCCTTCACATGACATTTCCTACGAAATTTCCATCTATCCATCTAAACCCTATCACTTTCCATCCATTTTCCCACCGACTTTGATCTTGATAAGGACTACAATACAAAAAAGGTCATGCTTTGGAAAAAAGTTTGACATGTCTATCTTTTGGTCATACCTTATTCATTAAAAATCATGTCATTACCTTCATAGCCTCCTTTTTACTATGCGACATCATCCTTGGAGACCATAAGATAATTTTCTAGTCCAAGCCATCCATGTCTCCTATCTTTTACCAAAGCCATCCATTGTCCTTTTATACCTATCATCCATCTTGGTTTTCCTTGTCTATGCTCTAAAGATCCCTCGTCATCCCATCCAGTCCTCATCAAGTCATTCCAAATGCAACAATATGGCAACCTAACACATCATCCAAAACATTCCTTGACTTTGACCCTGGCCCTACGACAAACTATTATCCTCTTGTCATATCATTGTCATCTTCACGTTGTTTCAGGATGTGTCCTTCCCACGTCAAACAACGTTGTTGTCATCATCACCTGTCAATTGGTATTCAGCTTGACTAGAAGCAAGATCGTGGTTGTCCTTGGATTATTGTGTGTAGGAATCATTTACATGCATTCGTCACACCATCGAAAATGTCCTGAAAATCCCAAAAACATTAGAAAACTCCAAAAATAAAAATAAATCAAAAAAAGTGTCAGAAAATCCCAAAAACAGTGTCAAGTCAATCATTTCAAGTTAGTCATGTCAATTCAATCAGTGTCAAGTCAATCATGTAAAGTCAATCATGTCAAGTCAATCATGTCAATTCAATCATTTCTAGTCAATCATGTCAAGTCAGTCATGTTAGGTCAGTCGTAGACATAGTTGAACTATGTTGCCTCTGCGACTGGGACGTAGGCAAGGCCATCAATCGATGTGCCCCCGAGGCATTAGGTCTGTCAGTCTAGGTTTGTCATGTATCACACACATTAAAATCATGACGCTTTGTACATTCAAAGTCATTGGTCATGTCGAACTACGAGGTCTCTGCGTGTACAACGTAGGCAAGGCTAATCAATTGATGAGCTCCCGAGATCACACTAGGCCAGTCCAATAGAGTTCATTCACAATCACTATCACACAAGTTGCATATCATAGTTTAAAGTAACATCTCATGTCATACACTGTCTACACAAACACAGTTTATCAGTCAAATAATCCAAACAAGTCATGCAACAACAAGGCAAAACATCTCAAACTGTCATCAAGTCAATATCAAACACATTGTCAAAGCGATCAACCTATGTCCTACGCAAGATATGTCTTTCTTGTCAACAGACGTCATCAAATTGTCATAGTCTCATGTGGCTTGTCACCTCAACGTCATCAGACTCCAACGTCTTATACGACACGTGTCTTACTGAAACCAGGCTTTTTCATGCCTTATACAGAAGTCACCAAGTCGAAACTAGACTCAACGTCTTATGCAGTATGTGTCATTCTCTCACATTACGCTATGTCAAACATCAACATCAAACAATCCCACAAGATCAAGTTTTGGTGAATACATTTATGTGGCTTTATGGCTTTATATCTTATTTTGTCTTTTTTTTTTATCGATTTGTGCAAGATCCTGTTACTAGCTTTCTCAAGGATGTCCCTTGAAGGATTTAGAGAAGCAACGACGTCTCAGGATTCTTTTTCTTTGGCTGTTGTCTGTCAACTGTCTTTTTAACATTGGTTTTTGAGTCATGTTACTAGTTTCCTCAAGGATGTCCTATCAAGGATTTAGAGGAGCAATGATGTCTCATGACCCATCTTTTATTTGTCTGTTGTATGTGGTTTGTCTTGACCAAACGACTGGGGCATCTTGTCCTTAGTCTGAGTTAAGACACTCCTTGTCTACGACTGTCTATTTTTCACAGATGGATGACTTTGTACACTATGGTCTATCTCATATCATAGTGTGTACTATCCATCTATGTCATGTCCCGCCCAATGATGATAACAAGCAAGTATAGCATATTTGGCAATATATCAAAGATTATGTCTTTTTCTCAATCATTCAAACTTAATTGTTTCTTACTAACATTCTGCAATCATCCATGCTAACATTTCTTCTTTTCTGCATCTTCGCCACCATTATCTATCCATTTCGAGAGCACACTCATGTTCTTCAAACCCACCTATCCTCTCGAGGGGGCATACCACTACCTCCTCGTCATTCTCCCTTTCACTGGGGCATACCCTAACCCATTTCACGTTGAGGCATGATCGGGTCATATTTTCTTTGACACAACGCCATACCAACATTGTATCAAAGAGGGGCAAACTGTAGATACCTAAAATTGGTCTAGGCCTGCAAACACCACATTTGACATAATTTTATATTCATCCATGGTCATGATTAAATAATGTCAATTATTTAATTAACCTTTCTAACACATATTTCCTCTATTAATTAAATATCCCTTTTTAATTAATTCATTAATTCATAAATGACCTTTATTCAACTTGGATAATTAAATAAATCATATTTGTTTAATTATGTCCCTAACTAATTAATTCTTCCCCCTTTATCTATCAATTAAATAATTTACCCCCTTTGTCATATTTCAACTATAATTAAATATTATTTATTTAATTATTCATTTAACCCCCTTTATCTATAATTAAATATTTATTATTTAATTATTTATATTATCCTTTTCAAATAGTCAAATTAAATACATTATCTTTATTTATTTAATTAAATCTTCTATTTTCGAATGTTGAATTAAATTAACATTTAATTCACATTTAATTCATTTATGTCACATTCCTCTATCATTCAATTATCTAAATCATTCACTCACCTTCTGACTTGAGATCTATTTTTAGTTCTCGAGTTATCTTTGAATTCAACTGCTAATCATCTCTACAGGAAGACTCTCTGTCACAACTAGTCGATTAACTAGTTCTAACTCATATGCATGTATGCATATATTGATTAAATATCTTTTATTTAATTAATTAATTTAATTATGCATTCAAATTTCTCATCTTCGAGTTTTGACTTTGTCTTTGACATTCAAAGTCTATTTCTTCTATTTTTGAAGATTCTTAACTGAAGATTAAGATCTTGTTCTATTTTTAGTCTTTCCTGACTCATGTTCTAACTCACGTTCTATCTGAGACAGAACTCACATTACATGGCATTCATCAATCTCATTCGTCAATCTCTCTTTCAATCTGAGCTGATTGTTCGAAAACACAAAATCTATAAAATGGCCTGTCATAATCATTATTCCTCCTCTCCTGAAATCACATACTTTTGAGAAGAGACCATTCTTTGATATTTTTCTTAGATATTCAATACGGCTATACTTGCATTCAAACACAGAAATCTGAGGGCAAGAATACCAAAAAGGCAAAATGGAGAAGAGCAATGGAGATAATTCAAAGGGATGAATGCATATTCAGTGAGATCAATTCAGTTTGTTTAGTTTTTATCATGTTTTCATATTCATTCTTTATTGTTAGATTTTTAGATTAGTTTTGACTTAGATTAGGATTAACAATTGTTTGTTCTAGCTGCAAATCTTATCAACAGATTTATTCTAATGTTACATATGTATGTATGTATGTATGTATGTATGTATGTATGTATTCTTATATGTATGTATGCTTGTACATATGTATGTAAGGGTTTTGGGTTTATGGTATATAAGGCCCTGGGGGTATAGTTTCTAGGGTTGAGGTTTACCATTGAGGGATAATATTCAGCTTGTTGAGTGTATAAGATTAAGTGTGTAAGGTATAGGGATTAGGGTTTAGGATATTGGGGTTAGGGTTTACGATATGGATTGAGGGCATAAGGAATATGGTGACTTGGGTTGAGAGTGTATGGTTTGGGTTTTAAGTATATGGTTGAGGCACAATATTCAGGGTTTAGGGTATAAGGGTGAGGTTGTAGGGTATAGGGATGAGGGTTTGTGGGTGTAGGTTTCAGGGTTTAAGGTATAAGGTTGAGGATTGAGGAATTAGAGCTTAATTATATGGTTTAGGGTAAAGGGTAGAGGGTTGAGAGTTTACAACTAAGGGATAATGTTCAAGGTTGAGTGTCTAAGATATAGGGTTCAATTTTTAAGGTTGAGGGTATAAGGCATATGGATGAGGGTTGAGGGTATAGGGTAGAGGTTTGAAGGTTGGGGGATAATTTTCAAGGTTAAGTGTATAGGGTATAGGGTTTAAGGGTTGAGGTTTTAAGTGTTGAGGGATTATGGTTTAAGGTCTAGTGTCGAGGGTAGAGAGTTTAGGGATAGGGTTTAGGGTTTAAGGGTTGAGGCTTTAGGGATACAGTTTAGGGTTGAGGGTTAAGGGATTAGGGTTTAAGGGTTGATGGTTTAAGGATTTAAGGTTTAAGGGTCAAGGGTTTAGGGTTTAAGGGTTGTGGGCTTAAGGGATTAGGGTTTAAGGGTTGAGTGTTAAGAGATTATGGTTTAAGGTATAGGTTTGATGTATTAGGGTTAAGGGTTTAATGTATAGGGTAGAGGGGTTGAGGGTTAAGGGTTTAAGGGTTAAGGTTTGATGGATTAGGGTTGAGAGTTGAGGGTTTAACGCATAGGGTTGAGGGTTGAGGGTTGAGGATTTAATGTATAGGGTTGAGTGTCTAATATATAGGGTAGAGGGTTTGAGGGTTGAGGGTTTAGAGTTTAAGGGTTTAGGCCGGTTCAGGGATTAGGGTTGAGTGTATAATGTATATAGTAGAGGGTTTATAGTTGAGGGTTGAGAGATAATGTTCGAGGTTGAGAGCCTAAGATATAGGGTTCAGGGTTTAAGGTTGAGGGTATAAGGCATATGGATGAGGGTTGAGGGTTTAGGGCATAAGTATAGGTTTGAGGGTATATGGTATATGGTAGAGGTTTGAAGGTTGAGGGATAATGTTTAAGATTGAGTGACAAAGGTTAAGTGTATAGGGTATATGGTTTAAGGGTTTAAGGGTACCTAGGGGAAATCAAGGGTTTAGGGTTTAAGGGTTTAAGGTTTGAGGTATTAAGGTTTTAAGGGTTGAGGGTAGAGGATTTAGGGTTTAAGGTTTAAGGGTTGAGGGTTGAGGCTTTAGGGATAGGGTTTAGGGTTGAGGGCACTAGTAGAATTTTACAAATAAATGATTACATGACTAAAAATTTTAGTCACAACAACTCTAAAAATGACTAAATTCTACTAATTTTTTGAAACTCGTCTATAGATGAGTAAATAAATGACTAATTTGGTCGTTGACTAAAAATTATTTAGTCACACAAATAAAAATGACTAAATAGTTAGTCATTTATTTAGTCACAAACCATTTGAATAAATCATTTAAGGAATCAAGAATATAGCCCGCCAAAATACTCTAAAAATTTAGTAAACATACTCTTTAAAACTTTCATCGAAATTTTATTTTTAGGCATAGCTTGCCAAAATGGAGTTTTTATTTTAATAAACATACTCTAAAACCTTCATCAAAACCTTATTTTCAAGCGTAGCCCGCCAAAATGGAGAAGTGTTTCAGTAAAGAATGATAGAGAATGGTATGGAGATGTGCATGACAGGAGGCATAGGATTCATCATTGCTTATCTCATTCCTGCTCTACTCAACAAGGGTTACATTATTTGCGCTACTATTTGTAATCCAAGTATTTAATTGACATATATTTGCATAATCTCAAATTCTTTCAAATTCTTTTGAAGTATCAATGTATCCTATATAGGGTTTAGAATGATTTATTTTAATTTAAAAAAATAAATCATATTCTTTTGAAGTATCAATGTATCCTATATAGGGTTTAGAATGATTTATTTTAATTTTAAAAATAAAAATGATGTATTTGTTTGTGATTAGATAAAGTGGAGATCTTCTAAATCTACCCCAACACACTATCCTCTTTGGCACTGTATTCATACTCCAACTGCTAGGGTTTTGCATGTGACATCTTTAATATCTTCATGAAAGTGGCTTTTAAATAGATCTCAGTATTTTCTTTAATCTTTATCATGGTAACCCTTGAGTTCCATAATCCACCTTCAATCTCTTCTAAGAACGTTGTCTTAAGCTAGACTACATAGTATGCATATAAAACAAGTCCTTTATACTTGCCATTGTTCCAAACCACCACTCATTGCCTTGCTTAGAATGTTGCCTCCATAAGCACAATAACATGTTTTAAAATCATGGTTGCTAGGGATTGACTATTAAGGTCACTACTATCATCAAGATACAATGATATTTTTCTCTTCAAACTCAAGGCATTATGCAAGATAACATTGTGAATTGTTTGATGTGTACGATTTGATTTTCTTGCACATTTACTACTTTGCTAACTACCTTTAATACTGGATATTGCACCCTCAGCTACAATCTCAAAGAGCTGACTCACTGTCACTTGAAGATTCCTTTCATGATAATCCTTCTATAAAATAAAACTATGCCCTATAGATTGCCTACTTACTTACTACAAGGGACTCATTGTTTCATGGTATTGTGGGTCTTAAGATCCTTCAACCTTATTGTCACTACTTCACAGTCCACAAGGTATTATTCACTATTCTCCCATGCATTCCACTACCTCCATTATGCAATGGCTAAGAAGAAATATTGAACCTGTGATTACCACTGTTACTTCATTTGGACAGTCATTCCCTGATTGCATTTTCCTTGTCTAACACTACCAATAGCATTTAAAAAACCCTTAAGGTCAGTAAGGGAGTAAGGAAAATCACTGTTAAAATCTCCACTTTACTATGCAAGGTTTGAGCTTTATTATCTTGTCACTGCTCAACCTCTTTTTGACTGTCACACCTCAAGTGACTGTCATTATTCTTACGATAGATTGCATTTACAAATGTCACTGAGCTACATAGTGTGCTTGTTATTGGCTACAATATTTAGATTGAAAGATTTTGTTATTGGCTACAATGTCTCAATCTTTATGGTATTGCAACCTCACTAATCCACTAGAGTTATGGTTTATGTTTCTACGGAGGCGTAGGGTTTGTACCCTAGTCATGCTCTTACCAATGCTTATGTTGGTTTTAAAAAACAACCTTAAATCTTGGGTCAAAAAATTAGTTGTCTTAACAAGGTTGTGGTATGATCTTGGATTGTATCCTAGAGTGTGTGGGAAGTTTGTGTTTGATCATTAAGGTATGTAAATATGATCAGGGAAATGTGCCCTATATAGCATGGGTCTTGCTTTAATACTTTCCATAATGGTTATTAGCAGATCACATTATTATAGTTTTTGGTAACCCAAAATTGCATTCAAGTATGTAACAAACTTGGTTTGTAGTTTAAGCTATACACTTTTAAGTAACACTCATAAGGTTTAGATAATGTTTATCACTCTCTAGAATATCCCATTAAACATGGGTTGTGATTGAGTGCACTACATAATTTATATAACACAACCACTCTACATATCAACCAGAGTTATAGGCTCTTTATTGCAGCAAGAGGTAATCACTCTTGGATCATGCTATTATTAAATCATAACCTGTTAAACTTGAGTCAACCTGAATGCACCCAATGATGATTGACACCTAATTGTGATGACAATGATTTATACATGAATTGTGCTCATATGAGTGCCTCCATTTCTATGACAACATAGCCACATTAAACTTGGGTCACACATGAATGCATCTTGTATTTGTTATAGCACAATTGTGCCACATGACCAATAGAGTTATGGATCAAATAGTTATAGTCACAAGAATTTGATCCTCAATTGTGCTCTTATGGTGATTTCATTACCGCTACAACATAACCCTTTGGACTTATATTGCTCAAATCCTTACATTTCTTATTTTCTCTTTGGATGGATGGCTTCATGGATTTTTTGCGATTTATACTTTTGTTTTGATAGTAAATGATATCGGATTCTTTTTGAAGCTGAAATGATTTAATAATTATGGTTTAATGATGATTTTGAGTTTTATTTAGAAGGGGTTAATATGTGGCATTTTTATGTGTAGTAATAATATATTGTGATGCAATGTTCGGGTATGGATGGTTCAAGAAAAATTGGATTGCTATCGGTGGCATAACCAAGTTGGAGAGTACCTTGAGCCAATGTGAAACACTTCCGGGTTTTCGCTGGGAAGCAAAACTTAGGTGTAGGAATTTTTGAATATCTGACAAAGGAAGTTCATTTTATCTAAAGATAAAATCATAAATCTATTGTCCAATCACAAATCTACTGGTCCAATTGGACATCCAACCTAACATCTTTAATATCCGATAGAGAAAGTTCATACATTCTAAAGATAAAATCATAAATCTGTTGGCCCAATTTCAGATCCAATTTGAGGTCATGAAGCTTTGACAAAGGAAATTCCTACATTCTAAAGATAAAATCATAAATTTTATTGGTCCAATTTGAGATCCAATTTGAGGTCGTGAAGCTCTGACAGAGAAAGTTCCTACATTCTAAAGATAAAATCATAAATCTACTTGGTCCAATTTGAGGTCCAATTGTAAGGATTTGTCTTTTTAATTATACTTTTTGACATTTGGCTTGATACAAATTGTTACTTTAGAATTATGGTATTGATTTTCTTCTAATGTTTTCAACCCTCATTTTAGGGAAGAGCTCTGAAGACAGTTCCTTCAAATGGAGACTACACTTTTCCACTATAGGTTCCATCTAGAAACACCAAAAGCTCAGGTATTGTCATACTCAGGTACAACAGAGTTTGAGGTGAATTGCACTTAGTATTTTATGTTGATATGGATATGTTCTAGCCTATAGTTAATTGTTGTAGCATAACAAAGAGGCTAAATAGTTGTTCATATACCATTGTTTCAAATTATAGATTGATATACCTTATTATATGAGAAAATCATAGGGGAGTCTATACATAAGACACCATTTTTTCAAATTCAAAATTGTTGGCTCTTTCACAATTGTTTGCTTCATTTATTTGATCTAAGACAACCTGTTGTATAGAAGATTCTCTCAAAATCATAGTAAAATTCTTTATTCCATTAAATTCTAATTTTCCACTCTCTTTTCCATTCTGAATTTTATTCCCAATTTCATCCATGAAGAACTTTCTCAGCCTATAGATCCTGATGTTAGCCATAAATTTACCAGGTGTCGAGGATAGCTTCAAGTTTTTACCCAAGCAACAATTGACAAAATTCGGCCTTACCAGATCAAAATTTGGTAAGGCTGAATTTTGTCAATTGTTGCTTGGGTAAGAACTTGAAGCTATCCTCGACACATGGTAAATTTATGGCTAACATCAGGGTCTACATGCTGAGAAAGTTCTTCATGGATGAAATTGGGAATTTAATTCAGAATGGAAAAGAGAGTGGAAAAGTAGAATTTTGGTGAAACTCTTGCAAAGTTTGGGTTAATGACTAATGATTTTGTTCATTGTTATGATGGGAAGATTTTGAATAATCATCCCAGAATAAAGGAATTTACTGTGATTTTAAGAGCATCTTCTATACAACAGGCTATCTTAGATCAAATAAATGAAGCAAAAAATTGTAAAAGAGCCAACAATTTTGAATTTGAAATAATGGTGTCTTATGTATAGACTCCCCCTATGATTTTCTCCTAGAATAAGGTATAGCAATTTAGAATTTGAAACAATGGTATATGAACAACTATTTAGCCTATCTGTTATGCCACAACAATTAACTATAGGTTAGAACATATCCATATCAACATAAAATAGCAGGTGAAATTCACCTCAAACTCTGATGTGGTAATTTCTTTGTAAGGAAGTTTGCACTCCATGAACATTTTGTGTGCACATCAGTATGTTGGTTATTATCTTGATATCCTTTGTGATCAAAAGAATAGTGAAGTTCATTGCATAAATCATGAACATCTAGTGCTATGATTCAGTGCTATTACTTCTTATTCACTGTGTTCTCAATCACCATGTGCAAATGAATTAGAGGATAGATCCTTTTCACCATTTGACAGTAACTTTCATTGTTTTTGGACTGTTTGTTATGATTCAATCATTATTTGGCAGTTTTCTTCCTTTCTCAGTCCTATAGGATAGAGGACAATTCACATAACTTTGCAACTCTCTAACAATGATCACCAAGTGGATTTTTATCAGATATTATAGTTGCAAGTTCCACTTTAGATCACCAAAGCCTTCACAAAAACTTTTGCACAACTACCACAACATCGCATGATTGTTGTTGGACCTTCATAGTGATGTGAATGGCTCATTAAGACCTCCATACTACCCTGTCCCACTCTTCTCTCTTCCCTATTCCATCTTTGTCTAGGTTTTCTAGATCATTGTACAAATCATAATCATACACTCTATCCCACTCTTCTCTCTTCCCTATTCCATCACCTATCAAGCTCGTCAACTCCTCATTCCTCCACTTTAACAGAGCTAGAGGAGTCTCACAAGGGAGATAACTCTACAAAACAAAATAAATTTCTTATGGATCCTGTAATCTATGAAAAATAAGCTTTATGATAAAAAAAATATATCATAATGATCTATGTTTTTACCCTGTTGGAGAAAAAGTTTCACTTTTTTATAGTGAGATGTAGGATACACCCAAGAATAGATCTAAAATATTAGATTTTTAAACCTTTAAATCTTTGAGATCGTTGCATATTTGATTTGATTTTTGTACAACTGGATGGATCTAAAAAATGTTGCTTGAAAATGATGTAAATGAAAATTTTATTTGTTCAGAATAATCTAAGGGTGTTATTTTTCACTTGCATATTTTTTTGTCTACCTTAAAATAACCGTTAAAATTATCATTTTGTTAATCGTAATATTTCATTGTATATTTGTATTTTGTTAGATTGTATTGGATAGTTATTGGTTAAGTTTTTTTTTTTAAATAACTGAGCATAATATACTTTCCATGTACTTCTTTTCATCACTTGTAAATCTAAATTTTTGTTACTTTTTGTGATCATCAAAAATAGAGATGATTTTAGTCTCTGTTAAATATTTTCATGCATGTTTGAAATCTCTACAAGGTGATGAAAAAGGCCATAGGGTTTGGTAGGGTTTTGAGTATCCTTATTGTTTTGATGGTAATGTTGTCACTAAGTTCTCTCCTTGCCCAAATATAGTCACCTGAGAAACTGCCATGATGCTCTTGACTATAAATTACTTTTTTCTCCCTACCTTCTCACTACATGTCTGATTCTTCAACTCTACCAACTACCCTTCCATCTCAGTGTCTTTTCATGCTCTTGCATCCATTCTCTTATGAATTCATTCTTATGACTTTGAAAGCTATCTCTAAGTCTATTATGGCTATTAGGTCTTTGAGGGTATATGATTTTCTACTATGAAATCTTACATTTTCATACTTTTGATGAAAATTCTCCAAGGATGTTTTCTCATTGACTTAACTCTCTGTATATTCTCCATTATGCATTGAAAATTCATGGTTTCTAGTTAACTATATATTGGTGTAACCATTGCCATGTTTCTTGGGACTGTCATCCCTATAGGATAGTTTCCTTATAGATCTGAATGTAATTTAAAAGGTGCCCATAAATATTGACAAGTTTCATAAGACTGTTATGTCAAGGTAGTAAATGGTCATGAGAAGTTTCATAATACCGCCATACCCAAGAGCCAAGAAGACACAGTGCAGTGTAGCGGTAACATCTCACATTACCGTGAAGGTCGATCAATAAATGTGTGGTATGGAGGTAAATCAAATACTTCTCCCACATCCCCGCAAGAGCCAAGAATACACAATGCAGTGTAGCGGTAACATCCCGCATTACTGCGAAGGCCAGGAAATAATGGTGAGGTGTAGCGGTAACATCCTGCATCACCGCAAGGATCATGTCAAAACAGTGCGGTATCGTGGTTAAATCATAAAATGAAATATCACATTTCTTTGAGGCACTTTTTGAAATAGTTCACTTTCCTTGTGTATATTGCTTCCACATTTTCATGTATGTCTAGCAGGGCACTTGTAGCTACAACATATGACAAAAAAAATCCCCGTTGTTATGCTTTGATGGATGTCCCTTCGTTATTACTAGATATCTGATGTAGTGCATTATTATAGTGTAAACCTATTTTTCATATTTTTTCATTTAGCATCACCAATATTCTCCACAAGAACATTGTCCCTGTTTAAAATGATGGAAATGGTTCACATCTCTCAGAACAATTTCTCTTGCAACAATCTTGGAGATGAATTTAGATGCAATGTGAAAATCATAACATACTCAAAGGTTCTTAACAACTCTAATAGTTGTACCAGGGGCCATGTTTAACAAACCAAATGCAATTCCTAACTTTTCACTATGGTGGAAGATAAATGATTCTTTTTTCTTCTATACCACAACATTAAGTAAAAGTCTTGAGTATGGGAATACCCTGTTACCTTCATTTTCAAAGCCAATTTCTCCAATTTTGCATAGATCTCCCATGTTTGTGGATGTGATTTGTCTCCTACACAAAAAATCATGTACCATTTTATGCCATTCAATCCAACTACATGTAGGTATCTTTTTAATTCATTTATCTTTCATCAATCTCCTTACTATTTGAACCTCACCACACTTGCCTGCTTCTGCACAAATGTTTAAGAGAAGAACATAAGTTGCAGCACTTTTAGGATCCAACTAAAAAAGTAGTGTTGTTGGAATACTTGGCCTATATTTATATATGATCCATAGGAACCAAAGGTTTAACTGGAATCTCAGTAATAATGTTTAGGGTATCCTCAAGATAGCCAGCACGAGCGCGAAGGTCAACCATGCACACCTAATGATTAACTATATATGTAATGAAATAAGGGCTACAAATGTGTGAAGTCTGTGCAGCCCTCATCTGCTAAACTTGCATGTTGCATGCATCTAGAACACAATCAAAGCTTACAATTTTGGTGTTCCAGAGTGCTTCATTAATTCAAAGATTTTGAGAGCTTCCTTGCAAAATCCATTTTGTGCACATTCTACAATCATATCATTTCGTTCCATGAGATGACATCTCTTTGAGGCATTCTGTTAAAAAATTCATTTTGTACTACATTTTGGTGTCAAATCTTTGGTAATTATGGTTAGTTTTATTACATTCAAATTCTAAATTCTGGGAAATTATAGATTGATGGCTATTTGGATAGTGAAATTAGCTCTCTTAGAAATTAATTGAAATATCTAGAAGGATTATTTTAATTAAAGAGGATTTTGTGGTTATTTTTGTAACAATGATTTTACAATGCAGCTAGCTTGCTATTTTCATTCAAGATACAAGTCATCAAATTCAAGCACATACCAAGAAGATGGTACTCTACTTCAAACCCTCAGCATCACTTAGTTTAGTTTGCTTACATGGGGATATTAAGGAAGTTGCTAATATATATATATATATATATATATATATCATTTTTTGTTTCTGAAGGAGAATCCTGTGAGATTCAATATAGCAGTGGATCAATATCCAGTTTCTTAAGTAAAGATGATGTCATAGTCGGGAAACTTGTTGTGAAACATCAGGTTAGTAATTTTTGGATGTTAAGGCTTCCCAATTGGATATCAAAGATCTTTTCTCATCAACTTAATTTTGAATTTATGTATAAATGGATTCTTCCATGGTGCAGGTCCTTACACAAACAACACATGAACCAAGGTTGACATTTTTGTTTAATTAAGTTTGATGGAATTCTTGGGCTTGGTTTCTAGGAAATTTATGTTGATAATTTTTTTCCAGTCTAGTTAGTCTTGATAGCCTTCATTCTATAATGTCAAATTCATTATATAATATGAGCATATCACCTTTCTTAAACTTTGAACAAGGTTCTCAAATCAAGGGTTCAATATGCATATTTTAGACCTATGTTGAACACTTTGTTTAAGGCATTTTTTGAAAAGGCTATAGTTTTTTAATCGATTTATCTTTTTGTTGTGTTTGGGCTTTTGTAAACTTGTAATATACAATGCACTTTTATTCTTTCTGAATTGAGACTAATAGTAATTATGTTGGTTGTATTGAGGCACAACTTTATTCATGGCGGAAAAGGTAGCACCTTGTTGCTCATATCAGATGGCATGTTGCATATAAAGGAGGAAAGGTTCTAGTCGGGTTATTGTTGACTGCATTGAAGGAGAGAACTTCATATATGGGATACGATCAACACTCTCCTTCTTGGATTCTACATCAAGGAATGTTTCTTTAGCGTAATGGACAAAGGACCCTAGTGTTCAAACCTAGGGCTCTGATACCAAATGTAAAGAGAGAAACTCTTTAAATCAAACATCAACAAAAATTTAAATAATTTCATTTATATTCAAAATAAAGTCGACACTTCATTCATTTAGACATCATAAAATCTAGTTGATTCCAAAACAACGACTTAAAGTCGATAAAATAGATTCAATATACTTCCAGTTTAAATACACACACGTGTCATATTACACAACATTGATAATAATACAAAAGAAGTTGTAATATAAGTTACAATTCGAGACTTAGGCATTCAATCGCCTTAAGCTCTTCAATACATAATTAAAGAATACACTAATACATAAATGAAGATGACATCCTTTGATCTTCAATCCAAAAGCATATCTTCAATAATGAAGACGAGAACAAGGATCAGGCTCTTTTTCTGCCCAACCTTGAAGCTAACGCTTCCCCATAATTCTTAAATCATTCAAAGAATACCTGACCCTGCACGAATCGCTTAGCAAAAAGCAGTCGACAAGCAAGATGGAATCTAGTGCGTGCCTAGTATAACTAGTAAAACCACAAGCATTTTCATTTTTCTAATTCATTTAAAAAACAAGCAAGTTCAATACTAGGATATGGTAGAGAGTTCATTAATTCCATCTATGGTCTTTAAGTTACTTGGCCAAGTAAAATGTCATGCACGACAAATAAAAGCAGTTTTGGAAAAGCAAAACTACACTCTCTAATAACCCATATTCGGCACCCATCCCGGAAGGTAACTTTCCAAACACATGACATGCACATTCATTTATCAAGCATGCATGGTTCCAATCAATTAATTACAATCTTTCAAAAACAATCAAACATAAATCTTGTTTGAAGCAAAAACAGTTTAAATGTTGTTCTTTTCATCGTTTTAAACCATAAATATCATTACATTAATATTTAATTGAATAAATTAAATAAAAAAATAAAGAAGGTGTATCTCTAGTATGTAAATTAAGTACATATTTTAAAACAGGTATAAAAGAGCAAACGTTCTTTCGTTCTATTTACTCATCTATTTAATCCTGTTATAATTTGTTTGTTTTCAAATAAATCCTATTTTTAACTTAATCGATTTATTTTCAATTTTTCATACTTTCAAAAGATAAATAATTACTTTTTCAAATAGAATTAAAATAAATCATTTTAGTTTCTGTTTTGAATGTTTTGAGTTTTATTTGCAAAATGATTTTAACTTCTATTTTGAAATCACGTTAAAAGTTTAAAAGGTATTTAATCAAAATCTTTTATGTTTTGAATTCTTTTCAAATCAAATTTAAATAACGTTTTCCTATTTTAAATCTTTTTCTAAGTCTAGATTTCTCCTAAATTTATAAATCAGTTGTTTTTCATTGTTTTCTAATCAAATTCTTCCTAAAATTTTATGTTTCTAATTTCAATAGTTTTCTAGAAAAATCATAGTTTGATGTTCAAGAATTTAATCAAAATTTGAAGAAAAAAGAAATACTTTTTAATAGTTATAAAAATCAGAACAAGAAAATAACTATTTCATTTGAATTCACTATATTCATGTTTTTTTTTAATAATTTCTAAAAGATCCTACCTAGTAATTTTAGAAATGATTGTTAATTTCCTCTGTTCTTTCTATAATTTTTGTCTTCTATTTGATTGTTGTTCTGTCTGATCTTCTTCCTCTCTTCCCTTAATTTCCTTTCTATTTTCTCCTCTTTTGGTTTATTACCTCTCTCCCTCTTCCCACGCGTTCTTGGGAGATTTATGTACCTTAGAAAATCCACACTATTTGATGTTTGTTCACCTTACTTTCTCCTTGTTGCTTTTGCGCGCCCTTCACCTGTCTCCTTCTCCCTACGGTCTCCCTAAGTCTTCTCTTCTTTGTTGTTATCCTTTCCACCTTGCTCTAGCTACGTGGAATATAGGGAGTCTTCTCTGTCTGTATCAACACCCTCCCTGCCTTATGCGTATCTTTCCTCTCCCATTTTGTGCGCTCTTACCTTCCCTGTAGCCATGCGTGGAGAGTGGGGGAAGTCGTGAGTGTAATCCATAGAATTAAGACTTCTCCCTGGCAGCGCCTACTCCCTGATTTGGTAAGTGTGTGGGGTGTGAGAAGAAGGTAAACAACAGAACTTTAAGAATTTAAACAGAATCCTCTCCTCCAAATTGTGTGCGCATGGTGTAATTAGCAGCTCCAGAATAAACAAAAGATAAAATAACAATCTCTGCCTCTGTCAAATTCATATTAATTCCCTGGCAAAATTCTTCATACTGTGGCTTTTTCTTCTCTTCAATATAAAAACAGATTTTCACCCACTTTGCAATTTCAAAATTTTTCACTGACTGATTATTTTCTCATGCATTGGTGGAGTTATCAAGAAATCAGATCTAAAAATTGAGATTGATCTCCAGATCAAATTTTCAAACTCCAAGTTATTGAATTTGATTGCCTTCAATTTGATTGAAGATTTTCTCTTCAATCTATTCCACTGCTTGTTTGAAATCAATTTCAATTTGTAGTATGTTTGTTTTCCAATTTCTTTTCAATAACTCGGTTTTAGATAATTGTTTATTTATTCAACTAATATTTCCTCTTTCATATTTTCAAATAAGAAAAATAAAAACAATTAATTTTATAACACAATTTTTATTACATTTTAATAAATTCCGCAATTAAAAGTCTATTCCATTGATTTGAAATAACACCATTATTATTTCTAAATAATAATAAAATATCTACACTAGGAATTAAAGTTATTTAAATAAAAATCAACTTCCTCAAAAATTAACCAAATCGCCATTTAAATCAACATATTCTTTTCTCAAATTTTGAGAAATCAATTAAACTTAATTTAAAATTTGCAAGCACAATAATCACAAAAAGGCATTAAAATATAACTAAGTGTGCGTGAGAGATTCCATCATCCTCATAAACGTCTAATGACTAAAACAACTCTCCCTGATCGTTGTTCTCGCCTTCATTCACGTTCACCTGTTCCTGCGTTCACTTGCACTCAAATTTTTCATCAGCAATGACAAACCCCAATTTAAATAAAAATGCATTTCAAATCATTGCAATTGCATTTCAATTTCAACTTCAATTTAACTTGAATTTAAATAACAATATCATGATTAATAATTGCATTTAAATAATCAATAAAATCAATACGTGGCAAAGAGAACTTCTTTTATGGGACACGATCAACACTCTCCTTCTTGGATTCTACATGTTATAGATTTCTCTGGGAAGATTGCCCATGTTGTAGAAGTTTTAAGAGATGAAAGGGGCATGTGCTCGCATTGAAGGGCTTCAAGCATGCGTTTCCATCATTGCAGAAGTTTTTTGGAGAAGTTTATTTCTTGCAGTCATTTCTGTGCAATATTGTAACTCAGATTTTCAGTCTTGTGATTGAAAATAACAATTGTAGTACTCTATTTCTAAGTTGTAATTAGAACACCTTTCTTTTGTTAAAAAATTTCATCGATTTTTCCTTCTCAATGGTTGTCTTATTGTGTGCAATTGATGATTAATGTGTATTTATGTGTTTTATGCTTAAATCCTCAAATATCAGTCAATTAAAATGACTAAATATACCACTAATTGACATCAATTAATAATTAAATTGACTAAATATACTACCAATTGATAGAAATTAGTGAGCAGTGAATAAAAATGACTAAGTAACCAGTTAACAACAATCAATGACTAAATATATTAGTGAATAAAAAAATGACTAGATTACAACAATCAATGAAAAAATCAACAACTTAATAAGTGGTCAGTTAAATATATTAGTGAATAAAAAATGACTAAATAAGTGACTAGATTACAACAATCAATGACTAAATCAACGACTAAATATATCCGTGGAAAAAAATGAGTAAATAAGTGACAAAATTATAACATTGAATGACTAAATATACTACCAAATAAATCAATCAAAACAACCAATAAACAACTCAAAATGGTTTAGTCATCAATCTGGTCACATTATATATGACTGGCAATAAACTACTAATGGTCACGTGACCAAGTTCAGTCATTTATAAGCAGTTTCTAGTAACTTTTTCAATCATATATTGTTGTTTTTGTACTAGTGGGGTTAAGGGATTAGGGTTTAAGGGTTGAGTGTTTAAGGCTTTAAGGTTTAAGGGTCAATGGTTTAGATTTTAAGGGTTGAGGGTTTAAGGGATTAAGGTTTAAGGGTTGAGCATTAAGAGATCAGGGTTTAAGGGTTTAGAATTAAGAGATTAGGGTTTAAGGTATAGGGATGATGTATTAGGGTTAAGGGTTTAATGTATAGGGTAGAGGGGTTGAGGGTTTAAGGATTAGAGTCGAGGGTTGAGGGTTTAATGTAGAGGGTCGAGGGTTTAATGTTTAGGGTTGAGGGATTAGGATTGAGGTTTGAGGTTTGAGGGTCTAATGTATAGGGTTGAGGGATTAGGGTTGAGGGTTGAGGATTTAAGGTATAGGGTTGAGGGTTGAGGATTTAAGGTATAAGTTTGAGGGATTAGGGTTGAGGGTTGAGGATTTAAGGTATAGGGTTGAGGGATTAGGGTTGAGTGTCTAATGTATATGGTAGATGGTTTAAGGTTTGGGGGTTTAGGGTTTAAGGGTTGAGGGTTCAATGATTAGGGTTGAGTGTATAATGTATAGGGTAGAGGGTTGAGGGTTGAGGGGTGAGGGTTGTGGGATTAAGGGTTTAAGGTATAGGGTCGAGGAATTAGGGTTGATGGTTTAATATACAAGGTAGAGGGTTGAGGGTTGAGGGTTTAAGGGATTAAGGGTTTAAGGTATAGGGTTGAGGTATTAGGGTTGAGGGTTTAATGTGTAGGGTAGAGGGTAGAGGGTTGAGGGTTTAAGGGTTTAAGGGTTTAAAGGTTGAGAGTATAGGGTTGAGGGATTAGGGTATAGAGTTGATGATATAAGGTTGAGGGATTAGGGTTGAGGGTCCAATACATTCAGATCAAAGACTTCCAATCCCATTGATGTTGAAACCATTATTGTTCATGTTCCTCAGGAAATCTTGCAAAAAATAGATAAAGCCTTAGAAAAATCCAAAACTTTGTGAGTGCTAAATATATTGCTAGTATTGTGGTTCATGTCATAGATAACATGATGATAATACTTGATAATGAACTAGGGATTTAGAAATTATGCATAGCCTAGCTCATATTATTGATGGGATCATTTTCCTACAATGGTTAGTTGTGCTCAAAATTTGGGGTACACTCAAATTAAAGTTGGAAATCAAATTCCTACTCCTAAAATTTTGGCCTCTATTCCTACATACACCCATCCAATTGTTAGTACAACAAGGTGATCAACTAGTAATATCAATCCAACTTTGGGTATTTCAACTGGGAATCATTTTAGCTTTGTGAATTCAAACCTCATATCTCCTAATCCATCACCTCTCACAAACTTGCAATTTAGTTGTCCTCCCAACAAATTTACACCTCCACCTTATTCACCTCCATCTCAAAACACAACCAATGATTCCATCCTCAACCTTTGCAAAATATTTCATCCCTCTAATAAAAAATTTCCACATTGAACCAAAATCAAAATGACCAATCTTCACAATACGTCAAATGTGATGGGTTCAGTTATTAGCCTATTTTTCATTACTTTTATGCATACTTTCAGACAATTTTAGATATACCTTTCAAACAATACTCCTATTCTATGCTATCTTTTCATGTTTATTATACAACCTTAGACCTAAATTATAGTAATAAAAATATGGCTATAATATAGTAGCATTGCATAGTTTATAAGTGTGAGTATGCATGAAATATGGATGGAATTACGTGTTTTAATTATGGTAGTTAACTTTGTGTATATGTCTTGTGGATTAACCTCTTGTGCTTACAAAGAAATTTAGCTCATAGCAACTAGAAGCTAAACCCGCAGTAAAAGGAAGATTGGGATAATGAACATGGGAAGTACCAGATTATGTTGAATGCAATAACTATTGTATGAAGACACCTAATGGGGTTGAATGTGAATCATTATGATAAGTTAATAAAGCGTTGTAGAAGAAGAACTCATTTTTTGATATGATTCTAAATAATTGTTTGTGTGTTTAACATGCAATTTTTTTATTATTGATTTTCAGTTCTATTAGGATTCTTCTTTCTTTTCAGTTATAGTTTGAACAATTCAATCTTAACTATATGATTTGATATCTAGGAGTGGAAGTTAATTATTGTAGTTAGTTTTTACTTGGAATAAACTCTCTCATGCTTGTATATAGCCGATGGATGAGTCCTTAGATAAGTTAGTTGATTTTAGTATTTCATTATCATATGTTTTTTAGTTTTAGTTATTATCTATAGACATGATGATTATTCAGAATGATTTAATTAAATACAATTTGTTAAGAATATTTTGTGTAATCTTTTGTGATGTGTAATGAATGAATTTCAATTTTACACGGATGCATAGAATCTAATATTTAGATCTGATTCTAGTTAAGTGAGGAAAACCACTTGAGCAGGCCACTCAAGGTAATTATTCTTCACTTCATTTATAGTTATTTATTTTTGTTTAAGTAGTTATTTTTGTTCATCATTGTTTAATAAATTGCACGCAAGTTAGAATAGATCCTTATATTTTGATCATCAGTAATGAATGTTCACGAACATGCATGTATTTGGTTAAACTATAGTAATCCATAGGTTAGAGTAATTTTAATTACTAGTTTGATTAGTTCTAAGTTAGTTCAATAATTATTTATTAATAGTAGTTTAGTTATAGGTTAAGTTGTAGGCACCCATACCCATTAGCTTTGGTTAGTTAAGATCAAGATGAACCCATTTGTGCACAACTCTCTGTGACTATCAAAATTCAGTCAGTCATCATGATATGAAAACTTCCTCCAACCATCCTAACAAATCTGAATGTGTGCCTAATAATAGTTTCCAATCATTCAAGAAACAAAATAAGGGATTTATAAAAATAAATCTACCTCAAACAAATCGACATGTTGAATCTCAAGTGATTGCTAAAAAAAAACAAATCCATACCAATTTAGAGAAAAGAATAAACAATTTACCCCACCCTATTACCCAATACCCTTCATTCCATCATGTTGCAACTCTTGG
>CM021104.1:618559037-618735524 GCA_007115665.2 Sequoiadendron giganteum
TATCATGATGCTTTTGTTTTTATTGATGAAATCCTCGGCGAATCCCAACTTTTTTATGAGTTTCAGCGAACAAATATTTAGACCTGCACCACCATCTACCAGGACTCTTTTGACTTTCTTTTTATGGATTAAGACTTGGAGGTGGAGTGCGCGGTTATGAGATGGCTGCGGGGGGAAATCTTGGTCGTAAAATGTGATGAGATTTGGGGTAACGATGTTACCCACCATAGCCTGAAATTGTTCTATGTCAAGGGTCGCAACAACGGTAGATGCAGCTAGTGCTTCATCAAGGATCTATCTATGGGCAGCGGAGATTTTTAGTAATTCCATGATGGAAATTTGTGCGGGTGTTCTTTTCAACTGGTCAATTACATTGTAGTCATAAGGGATAGCCTTTGTATTGGTAATGGGGGTCTTAGCAGGTGCCCCAGCAATGGTAACCTTTCTGCCTCGTGTGGTGACTCCACAATCATTGTTGGCCCCCTTGATATTTATGACAGTAACCATCTCGTCGACACATCCAACTATCTCCTCGTATACTAGATTAGCGCTAGCATACTTTTGCTTACCCTTATTATTCCCTTGGTTATTCCCTTGGTTGTTCCCTTGGTTATGATTCGGCATCGGATTAATGTAGATTTTCAGGTCTTGGTTTCCGACTAGCTGCTCGATGTTGATGACCTTATCCTTGATGAGGTCTTGGATGATATTCTTGAGTCTCATGCAGTTGGCAGTGGTGTGTCCTTTGACTTTGTCAAAGTCACATAGGAGATTCTCATTGTACCACGGTGGTTTGGTCATGGGCTCCGTGTATTGTTTGGAGTTAGAGATCTTGATTAAGTTATCTTTGACCAGTTTCTTCATGACAGACTCAATTGATTCGCCAAGGGCTATGAATTTCCTCTTGGGAGGAAACTTGTTGCTGGGAGGTGGTCCTCCTTGATTACCCACATTGTTGACCTGACTGGTGGAAGGTGGTTGTGCCACTACCGCATTAGTCTGCACATTATTGTGATTATGATTTTGTGGTTGATGATGGTTTTGGGTATTTTTCTTAGGATCACTGATGACTACCTTAGCATCAACCACGCCGTCGTTCATGATATTTTTATTCCTCAACCATGTTCGAGGTTTATCATTGTAGTTGTTAGATGGTGGTTATCCTGCGGTGGAGTGAATGTCGGTGCGCCTCCTCGCGCAGCAAGGGCTCTTTCGATGTTGAGCGCCTTTGGAATTAGTTGATCATAAGATGTGATGCACTGCATTTTTAGGTAGAATGCCAAGTTTTCATCTAGATTGGCTATGATGGTGCAAACTTGTTGTTCCTCTGGCATGGTCCACTTGCTCCGATTGGCTTTGGATCACCATCTTTGCAAGAAGGATGCCAATAACTCTCCTTTTCTTTGTTTGAGTGCAGATAGTTCTTCTAAACTGACATTTGCACCCATATTGAAAGCGTAATTTTTAAGGAAAGCCTCCACTATTTCCTCGAATGTTTTAATGCCCATGGGTAGGCAAGAAAACCATTCCATAGCTGGACCAGTCAGGCTTCGGGGGAAGAGCCACATTAGATACGTGTCATCATATGCGACTTCCATGCAGTGCACCTTAAATTCCCTGACGTGGTTTTCAAGGTTGCCCATTCCATTGTATTTATCAAATTTGGGGATCTTGAATCCCTTTGGAAACGGTACCATGGTGAGACTTCTATCGAGTGGATAAGGGCACAAGTTGCCTAGTGTCCTTGTGGTTTTTCCTACTTGCAAGTCAAACACTTGCTGCGAGAGTAGTTTGATTTGTGTTGTGACATCTTTGCTTGGATCGGGGGGTGGGATGAATGAGTTATAAGGCATTTGGGGGGTGCGTGTGGTGGGAGGAGTACTAGTGGGCATTTGCTGCAAGCTTGGCTATGCATTTAAGGCTTGTTGGTAAGTTTGCATTTGTGCCAACAACGCCCATTTTTGATCTTATTGTTGTTGTTCCAATAGCACTTGTTGTTGGTCCATCTACTGTTGTTCCCATCAAGCCTGTTGTTGGTCAAGTTGTTGTTGAGCTAGTAATGCTTTTTGTCGGTCTAGCTGTTGTTGTGCCAACAATGCTTGTTGTTGGTCGAGCTGCTATTGTGCCAATAAAGCTTGTTGTTTAGCTTGGTGTTGTGCCTGAAAGTCTTGCAGGGCTTGTTGGTAGGCTTGTAGGTGGATTGCTTGCAATTGCGCTTGGTATTGAGCTTGTGCTTGCGCTTGGGCTTGAGCTTTGGCTTGCACTTGGGCTTGAGCTTGGGCTTGAGCTTATGCTTGGGCTTGGGCTTGGGCTTGAGCTTGCGCTTGGGCTTGGGCTTGCGCTTAGGCTTGCTACTTTTGCTGGAGTACCCTTTGTCGGTTTGCCTTTTGGAAGGTTTGGATTAGAGTAGTGAATGAATTTGTTGTGTTGGCTTTCGGTGGGATTGGTGGTGGAACAGGAATCATGCCAGCCGTTGTGGCGAGTGGAGGGATTGTGGTGGTGATTGTGATTTGGGTTGTTGGAGAGGTGTTTAAGATGATTGGTCCTTGAGGAGGCATGCTTTGGGAGACTTGAGGACCAATAGATGAATTAACCATGGTGATGGGAATAGTTGCAATTTGTTGTGAGGATATGGGCAAAAGAAGCAGGTTCAAAGTGGTGGTCAGATTGCTTGGATTAGCAAAATTTTTGATGGGCAAAGGTGGAAGACCTATTCCAAGAGGTGATGCAGATGTGAACGGAAGTGGGGGAAGGGATGATGCACCTATTTGGAAAGAGAAAGGATTGATAGCTTTTGTCCTTCCAAGCAAGCCAACTTCCTCATGCAGTGGGGCAGTTGGTATGTTCAATTGATAGGCTGGTGTGGCGTGAAATGAGGATGAACCAGCGGGTTATGAAATGTGAGTGGGATGTATGGGTGAGATGGGTTTTCCGAAATAAATGTAGCTGGTGAGGGGGTTGATGATTGCTTCTTTATTAGCCACAAGGTGGTGTTTTTGCAATTCCTGGAACATGGCACTCCCCTTGTTCACATTCCGGGAGGTTGGTGTGATGATTGATGTGGTGCAAGGAACTTCTTGATTGATGTTTGACAATGGGGATGTATCTGTACTAGTGCTTGTGTTAAGGTCAGGAGGGGGCATGACCCCTCCTCTTGCTATCATATTTAGGTATTTGAACATAGCACTAACAACTTTGTGGTTCTCTAGATTTTGAACCATTTCCATGATTTCATTTGGTGTCATCCCCATGTCTTCATTTGTGTCGTCCTCTTGATGACTCTCCTCTTGAGGATTTTGTGATGATAAGGGAGAGTTGCTTGGGGGATTGCTTGATCCTGCTAGGTTCACTTCGGTATTTAGATGACTCATGTCCATAGAAGCTGATATTTCTCTGATATTCTCCATGTCCTTCTTGTGTTGAGATCTTGTTTGGACCATAAAAAATAGGGATTTGTTCGATCCTAATCCTTTAGGTCCAAAAGAGAAGAACTAGGGAAGCTAAAAGATCAAAGATGGTGATAATGGTGATGGGTTAAATGGATGGGATGAGTGAGTGAAACCTTTGGAGAACTTTTTGAAGGTATGTGCTAAACTTGTAAGGGCTTTTGATTTGATTGATTGTGATAATTTGACTAGATGCGTTAAGTCAAACAAGATTGTTTGTGAAGTTGTTTTCCCTAGGAAGTTGTGTTATCCTAAGGGAACTTGCACAAATGGATGAATTGACAAGGTGTGTTATGCCAATGTGTTGAGAACTAATAGACTTTAAGAAGTTGTGTTATCTCAAAGAAAATTTGTCCAATGGTTTAAGACTATGTTGGCTAAGTGTGTTAAGCCAAGGTATGATGATGTTGATTTAGCCCTCTAAGTTTAGCGTGATGATTGATTCTAGAGTTCTCAAAAGGTTTGATGATGAAATGAGACTTGATTTGATGGAGGAATGAATGGAAATGACAACTTTGATCTTGAACCTTAACCTAGATGCGACTCTCTCTACAAAACCTTGGTATTGAAGAACATGCTAGACTTCCTATGGGAGAAATACAAACCTTTGAAAAAGTTCAGGATTTTGTTGACAATAAAATGCATACAATGCAAGATTGTTCCTTGAGGCCTTTTTGTAGAAATTGTATACAAGTCTCTCCCTTACTTCAAGGAGCATCTCAAGGTGTTGCTCATGGATTTTTAGACTCACTTTCTTGAACTTTGGCTTTGGGATTTTAATCTTGCGGGAAATCATTGGAAACAACACATGTGAAATTCAATTTGTCTCTTTATCTTGGTTAAATGAGGTTCTTTTTATCCAAGACACCTTCTTGCTTAGGTTTTCAAACTATATGTCTAGTGTCCCATTTTCTTTCTCATCCCACAAGGTCCTTTGTGTGGAAATCAAGGAAAATAGGGCAAAAGTTCCCTATGTTTATCCTTATTGGAAACAAATGATGGTAGAACTTGTACACTTAGAAACCTCTAGGAATGTGATTCCTAGGGAAAGCAAGAGTGGGCAAGTTCGTCAATAGGTATTTGTTTCCCACAAGGTGTTTGAAATTTCAAGGTTTTTGTGTATGTTTGTTTTCCAAATGTTTTCAAGATCAAGCAATGTGTTTTTTCCAAGCACTTTCACACTCCTAGGTTGATGAGACAATACCTTGTTGGGTTCCCACTTGGATAAATCCAGCTGCGCATATCTTGTGCAAATGGCTAAATGCTTGACCACACTGGCTCCCCTCCACGACACTCACTTATTCGGGTCAGCCAAGCATTAGTACCCATGAATCTCCCATGGCATACTTTCCATTTCCACAACAAGACCGCATGTTACGTGGGGCGGCTTCAAAGGACATAACCTTTTGCACCAACAAGATAGACAAGGTTTTGGCCTTTTTCTAAACAAGGGGTTCTAATTCGGGCATTCCGTTCGTGGGGGATTATCCAACATCGGCGAGAGTCCATTGCTGTCCATCTTGTCGGAACAATCCTCGTGATATTGGCCTTTGTTCCAATATCCACACTTATATCCCGAGTGGAAGTCGCTTGGCTTTAGCGTGTTCCCGATTGGGTCGTTCCCTTGGGTGATTACTTTTTCCCACAAGGCAGGCCCTCTAAGTTAACAAAAGCGAGCTAACATATCCCATCATTCACACAACCCTTGTTGAAAAACAAAGGGTAGAACCTCCGCAATATATCGTGCTCACACTCGCATGTTTTGTTCAATTTTAAGTGCCCAAATCAAATGTGGAGGCAATCTTTTCGACAAGTTAATATCACTAAAATGCTTTTGATTCTCAAGATCGCTATAAAGTGTGAGAGAAGCGCATACGCATTTTAATGTTGTTAATTTGTTAAAAAGTTTGCAAAACATAAAAGACACATGTTCAATTTTATCCTTCAAAGCAATGATGAGTTCATTTTAGAAGCACCAAAATGAAATGTGAAGTTTGCCTTGTCCAATTTTAAATCCAAATTGAAAACTAGAAAGTGTCAAATTCTTTTTAGCCCCTTGGCAACTTTAAAAAACAAAGTTTGTTTGTTCTTTTTAGATCCCAATGAAAAATTAGTAGCCTAAGGTCAAAGATTTTAACAAATTTTGAAGAAGTGTTGAAGAACACTTAAGTGTTTAGAAACACTTTGCACAAGATGGACATGAAAATTTAAACATTTTTTAAAGCCCAAAGTAAAGTTATTTTTTCCTAAGGCCAAAGACTTAAAAAAATTTCTCAAGAAGTGTTAAAGAACACTTTTAGTGTTTAGAAACACTTTGGGTTTGTGAAGGTAACGTGATTATGAACTTCTCCTTTTGCCTCCATCCTGCAAAATAACAAAAAAAATAGAGAGTGAAAAAAGGAAAAAAAATAGTAAATCAAGTTAATATTAAAAAAAATATTCAAATTTTAAAAAACCAGACTGATCCCGTGGTGGAGTTTAGCAAATGCGGTGCTCCTTAATGGGTGCGGTGTTGTTTAAAAAACACAGGCGGTGCTATACAGCGCCACACGGTTGACTATATGCGGTGCTCTGCAGAAACAGAGACCGCGAGTGCGGCAGAGTTTTACACGAGGTGGAGTTTGGCAGGCGATGTTTGGAAAAATTTCAAATTTGATGCGTGGGAAGCAATTGCGGTGCTATATGGTGCCGTGGGCTTTGGAAGGTGTGGTGCAATATAGCGCCACATATGAGGCCGCGGTGCAATACAACCGCGTGTCTGGTACGGTGCAGTTTCCTGTGTATGAAGAAAAATGTGAAGAAAACCACGGAAATTTGAGGAAAAACGTGTCAAAAAGCTTCAAGCCCTCCTTCTAGTGCCAAAATGTGAACCCCTAAACCTGCATATGCACAAAGGAAGTCAAACATTGTTAATGTTAGTTCAAATATGCATGTAACAAAGAGGGATTCCCCATAAAATCCATCTATCTAAAACTTAAACTAGGAAATGAAGAACACAATGAAATTTTAACATTTAAATCCTAATTAAGCAAATAGCATTATGATCCTATGGGGGAATTGGTGCCAATGGTATGTTGCAATTGGCCCTTTCCCAATTCCTAAGTTGCAAATGTTGATTGATTGGAGAAATGGTCAAATCTCCAAAGAGATTTGAGCATAACTTTGGTGCAAATATGAAATTGATAGGAATGGTGAATGAAGATTGCAAAATCAGTTCTCACTTGAAGAGAGTAACTTTGCATATGAGTTGTGGATGAAGATTGAGGAGAAGAGTCTCCAATTTATAGATTTCAATCTTGGAAGAATGAGTGAAAACAAGCAATGTGGGATAAAAGATAGTTCAATGGCATTGTGCCACTTGTCCAAATGTGATTGGATGAGGAATGTGCAAGTTTTGGCCAATGTGCCAATAAATGCAATTAGGTGGCATTTCAAACTTGAGAAATGACATGTTGAAGAGGGAAAAGAAATGAATTTAATGTCACTTGGCTCAAGGTCAAGGACATGTAAGAGGCTTTTAATGCCTTGTTGGAAGGACCAAGTCCACTTGGACTTTTTGAATTCAAAAGAGGAATATTCTCTTTTTGATGCTTTGTGAGGGAAAATAGGAGAATTAATAAATCAAAGTAATTGATTTATTGTGCAAGTTGCATTCTCTAGAGGATTTTAGTGAGAAGGATTAAGTTAATCATGGATTTGATTAATTTAATGAGGAATTAGGTGATGTGACAATTTAGACTTAGATTTATGAATTGATTTAAGTTCAGAAATTGAGAGGAAATGATTCATTAAATAAATGATTTGATTTATTTAATAAAGAAGGAATGTGTTAGATTAAATCAAATAAGGTTTAATTTATTTAATTTAATAGGAGGACTTTAGAGATTTAATTTAAATAAAATTAATTATTTAAATGAACATAGAAAGATGATTAATTAAATTAAATTGATTAATTTAATCACCAGAGGAAAAAGACCTAGTTAAATAAATAATGATTTATTTAATTAAGGGATGAAAGGTGTTGATAAGCTGAGAGTATGATCTTAGAGGAAGTTTTGTTAGTAATCGGGATCAGGTGTGCCAAAACGAACTTGTACATTTTCCATGTCTACATATATATATATATATATATATATAACTCATGTACAAATGTTCAATTTGATTGTTTAATTGTATTCTTCAATTGGATGGTTCAATTTTATTGTTCAAATGCATTGTTAAAAGTTATTGTTGAATTGGATTGTTGAATTGGATTGTTCAATTTGATTATTCAATTGCATTGTTAAAAGTTATTGTTCTATTGCATTGTTCAATTGGATTGTTCAATTGGATTATTCAATTGGATTGATCAATTGGATTGTTCAATTGGATTGATCAATTGGATTGTTCAATTTTATTGTTTAATTGTATTGTTCAATTGGATTGTTCAATTGGATTGTTCAATTGCATTCTTGAATTTGATTGTTCAATTGTATTATTCAAAGTTATTATTCTACTGCATTATTCAATTGGAATGTTCAATTTGATTGTTCAATTGCATTGTTTAGTTGCATTGTTCAACTGGATTGTTCAATTGGATTGTTCAATTTGAATGTCATATAACTCATGTATATTTGTTAGGAGTTATTCATTTCATTCTTTTAGACATGTTGGTATATTCAGTTAACACTTGTTGTAAATTTTTGTCTTGTTGAATCTTCTTTGATGGTGTGCAATTTCAGCTCATTATTGGCTTGGTGATGGTGAATTGCACTTCAAAGGTAAACACTAAAGGATACTATACTTTCTTGTTTTAAGTTAAACACTTTCCTTACTACACTTTTTATTAATGACTTTTTTCATATATGTTTGCAAGATTGGGTTGGAGAAATTAACCATACCATTGGCCATCTCCAATTCATAGAGGTGAGGTTTTTAACCTCACTAAAGTTGTACCATCGTCTTGTGTCATTCCCTTTTCTTTCTTATTATCACTTACTTATTTTTTTATGGGTGTGTTGTGTTACTTCTTTTATTTTTTTAAAGGGGCTAAAAACTTTATTGAAAATCATAACACAGGAGTGCAAAAAAGATCAAGAGCCATAGCCCCGAAGACCATCCAAAGATAACCCACCAAACACAAAAATAGAAACAACCAGCCACCTACAAACTCTTGTCTTCCTCAAGTAATCGATCCAAATCGCATCGTAACTCAGGAGAAATATGTCTCCAATCCTCAACCTTCCAACCATAAACATGCTGAGAAGCCCACTTGGCCAAGCAGTCAGCAACCCGATTCCACTCCCGTGGAATATGAACAAAGGACACAACCTCCAACATAGAACTAATCTGAAGAATCCACTGGACCACCCCCACTAGCTACCAATTAATATCATTCAAGTTTCAGTCATTCAACAATTTAATTAAAATATGAGAATTCACTTCACAAATAACCTTTCTCCATCCCAAAGATAGAGCCCTCTCAACTACATAAAGAATTGTTAGACCTTCCATATAATTAACAGTCTGAACCCCTTCATGCATCAAAAAAAGAAAGATAACTGACCCCATATAATCTCTTCCAATTCCCCCAATCCCAGCAAGCCCATGGATTACCCCTAGAAGAGCCATCGGTATTGATCTTCAGAACACCACTCGAAGGCGGTAACCACCTACCCACCCACTAGACTCTCTGCTTCCCTTGCCTGCGGATCCTGTTACCAACAAAAGAAGAATTAATTTCTTGAAGACCCAATCTCTCCACCAACTTAGCATCACCTTTCTCTAGATGGAAGACCATCTCACTTTAGCCACAACTGATTCTTGAATCATTCCTAACAGACGCCACCACACTTGCTGAATCATCAAATTCTCCCCACGGAAGATCCTACGATTCCTCTCCAGCCATATTTTCTAGAGAAGAAAGGTAGGACCAACATACCAAACATCCTGCAAAAAGGAATCCATTGAGGGAGGCCTACCCATGCTATCCCAAAACTCAATCAGAGAAGAAGCATGAACAAAGGGCCCCTTCGAAACTCCCCATCAAAAATGCCATAGTTGAGAAATAAAGGGGCACCAAAAAAATAGGTGTGAAGAATCCTCCTCCCGATTTCCACATGAAACACAAATAGAAGGCCCCTTAAATCCATGCTTATGAATGTTATCCTAGGTTAAGCACCTATTCCATGCCAAAGTCCAAACAAAGTAGTTGCATTTTGGCCAAGAGAGCTTGTTCCACACCCTTTTCCACCAATGAAACTCTGAGCCAAAATAACTTGATAGCCCGAGGCAACAAAAAAAACCCCCTTAGGATTGTGGATCCATGCAAGGATATCCTCTCCCAGGAGAGAACAACAATGCATTCTACAAAGTATGTTATGAAGCTCAACGCTCCTTTCTTCCAACCTGAAATCTAGCCATTCTAAGGGATCCTTCCAAAAAGCCACCCCCAGCTGACCCTTGAAAGAGAGAGATTTGAAGTCACTCACTCTCACCCATCCAGTCGCAATAAATATCTGACACCAAGGAACCAAATTGGGGAACTCAAAGATAAGGGGAGGTTGACCATCCCAAGAATCCGACCAAAAAAGAGCATCAGAGCCTCCTCTACAAATCCAAACTAAGCCATCCTTTATAAGCTTGGCACCCTTTTGCAGAGTAGTCAAAATCACCAAACCCTTCCCCTCTAAAGGGTACCTAGGGAGATCCTGACGAGGGATTCCTGGGAAATACTTATGAGATACGATCCTAGCCCAACTTTGGTCCTGCTCCACGCACCATCTCCAAAACAACTTAGCAGCCACAACCACCCTAGACAGAGCCGATTTTTGAAGACCAAGGCCACCATACTGTTTGGGGCTGCACACAACATCCCATCTAATGAGGCTCATGTCAAACTTCCAGCCCATAAAAATTGTCTTTAAAGAGAATCCGGCTCCTTAAGAAAACCCATCGGAGCCACCTAAAGCATACATCTATAAGTTGGGAGAGCTTGCACCACTGACTTGAGAAGTTGAACCCTTCCAACAAAATATAACCATCGATGGGTCCAATGATTAAATTTCACCCAAAATTTATCAATAATACCCTACCAAGAGCCTTTGGGAAGTTTTCCAATAGATTTAGGAATACCCAGGTAAGTCATAGGGAGAGCCCTATCTAAAACCTCAAGATATTCTCAATCCTTCTTTGAATAGTAATTGGGGTATTGAAAAAGAAGATGGAAGATTTATCTTCATTAATCAACTTCCCCGAAGCTTTAAGATAAACATCCAATACCTACCATAAATTAGTAGCTTCCTTGATAGAAGCCATCCCCATCAAAGCAGTATCATCAACAAACTATAAGTGATACTGCAGGGGAAAACCTCCCCCCACTACCAGCCGTGAATGATGCCCATCTCCACCCTTCTTCTCATGAAGCGGCCAAGACCTTCAACAAGAAGTAGAAATAAGTATGGGGAAAGAGGATCCCCTTGATGCAAACCCCTAGAAGCATGAAAGAGCTCATAGTGGATACCATTTATCAGCACCAAAAAATAGATAGAAGTGACATAACTCATGACCCATTGAATCCACTCTTCACAAAATCCAAAAGCCACCAGAACCTTCCTCAGGAAAGACCATCTAACCCTGTCATAAGCCTTAGCCATATCCAGCTTAATGAACATATACTTCTCATGGGATTTAGCCATTGAATGGATGGTCTCCATAGCTATAACAACCCCATCGATATTTTGGCACCCCTCCACAAAACCACTCTACTCCTCAGAAATCAACACTTTAAGCCACTTCTTGAGCCTTCCAGCCATCCATTTCGAGATAATTTTATAAACCACATTGCAGAGATAAATAGGTCGAAACTGAGTTAACCTATCCGCCCCCTCAAATTTGGGGATAAGGGTGAGGAAGGTGGAATTCATAGCGCACAACATTTTTTTATTCCTTTGGGATTCATGTACAACCACAAGAAGGTATAGCTTTATGATATCCTAGAATTCTTGGAAAAATTCTTTCAAAAAACCATCAAGTCTGGGAGGTTTTCCTTTCTTCATCTAAAACACAACCCCTTCCAACTCCTCAAGAGATATCTCTCCCATCAAATTCTCATTCATCTCCCAAGAAACTAACTGGCGAATGCATGAGAGAACCTGAGCTTCCTCAGTAGAGCCACCAGGCAACTCCTCCCTAAATAAAGAAGAAAACTATTGTGACGCCTTAGCTGAGATTTCCCAAAAAGAGGCAAGACGATTCCCCCTATCATTCACAATTAAAAAAATGGTATTACCATTCCTCTTGTCCTTCACAGAATTAAAGAAAAAGGTAGTGTTTTTATCTCCATCTTGCAGCCATTTAACTCTTGCCTTTTTCTTCCAATATATCTCTTCCCGCAATTCACATTCCTCAACCACTTTTAAAGTCCTAGCCTCCTCTCTCAAAAGCTCCTCTGTAACCCCATTCTTCCGAATCAACCTCATAATTTTATTCAGCTCAGCCTGAGCCACATCCTTGTCCTGAAAGATGTTACAAAACATTGGTGGTTCCACCTCTTAAGTTGATACTTAACAAACTAAAGAAGCTTAGAAAAAGTGTACATAGTCTTACCAAAAGTAGGTATGTTGGTCCTCCACCACTCAACAACATGGTAAAAAATAGTAGCATCCCTTAACCACATCGGTTGGAACTTAAATGAAGGAGTCCTAGGCATACCAACCAGAACAATACTAAGCATAATAGGCTAGTCATTAGAAACCTTCCAGTCCAGAATCTTCGAGCAAGAAGACCACAAACCACCAACCCAGTAACAAGAAAGTAAGAATCGGTCTAGCCTCTTACCAACACAGTTCTCTCCAATCCTTCTATTGTTCCATGTGAAACATCCATTATTAGGTTTCACATCAAAAATATTTAAGGATGAGATGCTATCCCAAAGTAACAGAGCAGACGACTCCAGCCTTGCAGTTCCACCCTATTTTTTTGATAAATCAACAATGGCATTGAAGTCTCCAACCATAATCCATGGGTGAAAAGGAACCAAGCTGTGAACAAATCGAAGATGGGTCCAAAGAAGTTTCTTACCTTGAAGCTCTATAGGAGAATAAACATTCGAGAAGAAGATCTTTTCTCCCGTCTCAAAGCTAGAGGCCACAAAGGAAATAGATGATTTAAAGGTCATCCACCATATAGGGCTAATCTTATAAGGGTTCCATAAACAAGCTACCCCCCTAGAAGAGCCAAAATTCCTGATACACTGACATTCACCATTTCTCCATAACTTAGGTAATATACCCAACATACTCTCAATTGATAATTTAGTCTCCTGTAAAAAGAGAATATCACGAGATTTACTTTTAATCCAATTCTGAACAACTTTTTATCGAGGGCCACTGTTCAAGCCCCTAACATTCCATGAGAGAACAATCATTTCGAAGGGTAAGAGAAATGAGAATCGAGGGTTTTAACTACCCCTGATTCCACCAAAGTCTCACCAAAAATCTTTAACTTTTCCAAGTCCTTCTTTCGACCCAACTTTGAGGACTTCTCACTCACAACTTTTTTTGGATCCTTTTGTTGAATACCCAATCAAGGAGAAGAGAGAGAGCTCTTCCCCACATCCATACCTTCCTTCAAGGACCTAGGAGACCCCCTACTTCTAGTCTTTGTTATCCTAACAATATCATATGGTCCTGCCTAAGCAAGTGAAGGTTGATCAAAATCCATTTGTCCAGTCTCCACATCCTGCATAGCCTCCAAAGGAGGTCCCTCTTGTCCAGCACCCAAAGTCCCTTGATCCAGATTAAACAAACCTAGGTTCACTTCCTATTGACTGAGATCATCCAATACCTCAAACCTATTAAAAGTGTCATCTTCATGTCTTTCCTTGAAAGTCCTTTTTTTCCCCCTGTTCCTATTACGAGCCTTGACAAGGAAAAATCCATCCTCACTAGATCCCTCACCCGGAATAGTCTCCTTCCCCTTATCAACCCTAGGTGGGTTGCGGTGAGGCATAGAGGGTTGATTCTCCACAGGCTTAGCCCTAGGGCACCTATGCTACAAGTTCCCATACTCATGACAAAATCAACACTAAAAGGGAAGGGTCTCATAGTATAGTTGTTGAATCCAAGTATAGGAACCTACACTCACTTCCATAGAATCTGACAATGGCTTGCTTAAATCAATTTCCACACATATATTGGAAAAATTCATTACCTTTTTGAACTGAGTCTGTTGTGATGAACCAACAGGCTTACCGAGCATTGAAGCCACCAACTGTAGTACATCCTCTTGCCAACATTCAACTGAAAACCATGGCAGCCAAACCCACACGCGAACCTAATTCGGGAGTTCCTCAGTCAAGTTGAAACCTGCATGCCATGGCTTTATAAACAAACCCACCTAGTTATAAAAATAGGGTCCACCTTCAAAAATCCTATTCCAATCAACCATGCAATCAAAGGAAATCATAAAGTAGTTGTTCACTAGGAGCCTAATCTCCATCTCTCCTTCCGACAACCATGTCCTCAGAGCCCAGGATTCCAAAAATTGCAGCGAGACTCTCAAACCCATAAACTTGCAATAAAAGGAATGCTTTGAATAGTATTCAATATCATCAACAAGCATCTCCATCAGAATAACCAATTTTGGCCTCTCCTTGCACCTCTCCAAACACCCATTAATCTTTGTAATCTGAGATCCCCCAGACGAACCTGAACCATACATATCTAGCTCCGAAGAAAATAAGTTATTATCAATTATCTTCACATTTTGTGTCAGAGGCTTCGAACCAAATGTAGAGTGGAAGTCCAACCTAGGACTAGCCCCAGATGATTCCCCACAAGATATTGAGGTAGATACTAATCCCAGGCAGGTATGCAAGCCCCGAAACATAAAGACTATACAAAGACTTCAGCACAAGGTTAACCAGGCCCCCACTCACACCCCACACCAGCTCCCAAACAACAAAAGAACAGCCTAACAAGGTCGTGACACCATAAGGCATGAGACCTTTGCACGCTGCCCCAGACAAACGAGCTCCTACCAACCAATCCCATGCGATCCAAAGAACCCCACGCAGCCATCACAACAGCTAAGGCCCACAGCCCTCACGACGTACACGACACATAGCCCACCCATCTACCCTGCTCCCACGGTGATAGCGATCAGACTTCCTATAGGAAGAAGGTAGAATTCCAATCGTAGCCACACCCCACTCTCTCCAGGCAGCTACCAGAGGAGAATACCAGCACGCATGTAGCCAACAAATTAATCCAAACGCCCCTCGAAAACCTGCAATACCCCCCACAACGCACGCACACGTAAGAACAAAACATAGCTAGGGCAGGGATGCCCTAGCATGAGTTGCAGAGCACACAAGACAACATTTTTCAATCGGTAAGTTTTTAATCAGCCCAATTATTGGTGTCTTGTGTTACTTAAGTTAAAGGTTATTATTTATTTTTTTGCTGATTTTGAACATAATACTTAAAGTGTTTATGTGATTATGCATAGATCAAAGGTTCTCTTGCATTCTAGGTGCAACGACAATGTGTTCCATGATGTATATGGTGTCTAGGGTGTTTATGAACACTTCCAATATTTGTGTTCATAAACACACTCAAATTGTCAACGAAATATATGGTTCTCTTCATACATTACTATGACTTTAATGATTTTAATATTTTCATTTAAATTTTATCTATCTATCAATGTATATATCTATATATCTATTTATATTATATATATATATATATGTACATGGTAGATATTTATATATATATATATGTAGATACATATATATACATGTAGATACACATTGATATATATGTACATACATATTGACATAGACATACATGTACATTCGTATGCACATAGATATATATGTATATGGGTATATGCAGGATCATCATGGAAAAAACAGGCCCTTAAGTGGCAATAAAAAGATAGAAAATTAGAGTTAGACAACTTGACGTAAAAATTTGAATAAGTTATCTATATTATTTCAAAAAAATGTAAAAAAAGAATCTGTAGCAAATTGAATGTAGTTTCTAAACTACTAGACCTTTATTTTTTTTTTTTAAATCTATTTGGTGAAAATTTGAAATTTCAATGCAATAGTATTTAAATTTCAGGGTAAAAATAAGAAGTAGGTGTCTGTCTGACCACCCTAACCACAATAAAATGATAATATTTTAGATATAAGTAGAGGACTCATGTCCCGATGTGATGCATATTTTTTTATAATTTTTTTCCAAGTAAATAATTAATTATCAATTTTTTATTACAACTTTTAAAAAATATAAAAGCTCGTCTGTCTAACCACCTTAACTTGGACAAAAATTCATGAAATTCATTTTTTTTTTTTTAATCCTATAGTATGCAAAGCATAGAATGTGACGCATATTTCAGATTCAAACAATGTGATACCGTTTGAAAGTTATAGATGTTTTTCAATCAGCCTATCAATCAGGACTTTATTCATAATTCTAATAGAAAATGAATAACAATTATTTATTAAATTCAAAGTAAAGCATAATTTATATGGTGGAAAGCTGAAAATCTCCTCTAAAAACCCTTTTCGTTTCATCAATTTTGGGTAAAAAAAAGTCGTCAGCCACATGGGCCATCATATGGCTTACATATCACCACTTTTTGGCCCATCATGATCCTACACATACCCATATACTTATGCACATATATATGTGTGTGTGTGTGTGTGTACATATGTATGCACATATATGCACTAAAAAATTCTGAAATTTTGAACTGGCAAATGAATTATTATGCAATTAGGAATAGAATAAGGCAAACTATCGTCGAAATGAAAACTAGTCAAACCATTTTCATATTTCAGGATAACAAAAAAATATTATAACCAAATTTCAGATTTAAAGTTTGTGCAATGATGAAAATAATAATTGGGGAGAGCTACAGTACAATAGGTTGAACTTGTTCATGACGTGCTCGTTTCAAAGTAACACCATTTTCCATTAAATAGTCTCTTTCATTATATCTATAATTATAAATATCTATATAGACCTATATATATAGTCCTCAAAGTAACTTCATAGTCATCCATAAAAATATACTTCACATTCATCTCTACCATTCACTCTTGCCACCTCCCTTTGGCATCCCTCCATAGAAATACCCTCATAATCAAGTGTAATTATGTTGTCAATTTTAACCAACATAATCTATTTAGTATATACTAAATTGAATGATATACTTTTTGGGTATTATGGTCGCTACCTCTAAATCTAATGTGTTTTTTGGTTCACAAAAAAAGAGTGAACTGTAATGTATCGAAACAAATAAACTTGAGATAAGACAAAAACATGTTAACTTTTGTAGAGGTATAACCTAAAATTAAATTTCAATTGAGGTACTCATATACAAAAGGATAGATTATATCAAGTATTTATTTATGAAGTGTAGTTTCAAATGTTACATTATCAACATAGACTATATTATATGAAATGCTATATAAGATTATCAACATTGAATATATTTTTAGAAATGTAGAATAGATATTATAAACATAGTAATTATTGTAAACAAAGATGAAATAGATTATGTGCATAGAATATATTTTCTATTATGTAGATTATAAGACAACCATAAAAAGGTATTGACATAGTCATCAATGGGCCCCACACTAGAGCACATTAATATGAAATTGTAAAATAGTTTTCACCCACAAAGTCAACTAGGGTACTTCTATCACTGTACAAAAATAAAATTAGTTCAATCGACTTGCACATGTAATGAACAAGTTGGTCTTATTGAACTAAAAGCATTGGTAGGGATTAGGACTTGAACTCAAAATGAAACTCTAACATTCATATAGACAAAAATTAGAGTAAAATTTACATTGCAAACATGAAATTACAGTGGGTAAAAAAATATCATCGTAAAACAATCACATTAATAAAAAAATTTAGTTCAAATATATTAGTTCAGTATAGATGCAACACAATGAAAATGGCATGCCCAACTACAACCAAAATATAAGGCACTATTTCAGTTGGTCCCTCCCAACCTCAGTCGAATTCTCCAAGAAATGAATCTGGAGATGTGTTCTCATCTCTTGTTGCTACATTTAGACTTGCCATAAATTGATTTGCATTTGCATTTGTCAATTGTGTGCAACTTACATTTGAAGGGTTAGTGGTGAAGAAGTTAGGCCAACTGGAAATTGAGTGCAACTAACTTGAGATTGGCTAGGACTCAAACACACATTGCCTATAGTAAAAAGAGGGATTTTATTATTGGTTATATCTCAAAATTAACCATGATTATAAGATAAGGGGGTTGTAGGATTTCTTAAGCGTCTATCTCGCATCAATGCTCTATGGGCAGCCTCAATCTCCCTTTCCTTATTCTCTTGTTCTTTTGTACCCTCTCTTTCTCCTTCTTTTTCTCTTTTTCCTTTCTTTGCAACTGTTTTAGCTACTCTCTTTCCTTGCATTCAATTTCCTTTTCAATTTTTATTTTTTCCTTCTGTCCCAAGGCCATAATTTGTGCTTCCTTTTTGTCCTCAGTTTGTTGCCTCTTTCTAATTTTTAATTCCTCCAGTTCTTTTTTTCTTCGTTCCTGCTCCATTAGGAGATTCATGTAACTGTCAGCAGTCAACAATTGATACTACCAGCTCACCTGAAGAGCACCAACAATAGACTTTCTTATTCTTCCATTAACTCTGTGAGCGATAGCTTAAGGAATTTACTGATCCAAGAACTAGTTTGGGTTTGAATTGTTTCATTGACTTGGGAGTCAATAAACTCCCACTAGTAGAATTTAGAAAATAAATGACTATGTGACTAAAAATTTTAGTCACAACAACTAAAAATATCTAAATTCTACTAGTTGTTTGCAACTCAGCTATAAATAAGTAAATGAATAATTTGGTCGTTGACTAAAAATTGTTTAGTCACACAAATAAAAATGACTAAATAGTTAGTCATTTATTTAGTCACAATCCATTTGAATAAATCATTTAAGGAAACAAGAATATAGCCTGCCAAAATACTCTAAAACTTTAATAAACATACTCCAAAAATTTCATCGAAATCTTATTTTCAAGTGTAGCCCACCAAAGTGGAGTTTTCATTTTAATAAACATACTCTAAAACCTTCGTCGAAACCTTATTTTCAGGCATAGCCCTCCAAAACGGAGGTGTTTCAGTAAAGAATGATAGAGAATGGTAAGGATATGTGTGTGGCAGGGGGCATAGGATTCATTATTGCTTATCTCATTCCCGCTCTGCTCAACAAGGGTTACATTGTTCGCGCTACTGTTTGTAATCTAGGTATTTAATTGGCATATATTTGCATAATCTTAAATTCCTTCAGATGCTTTTGAAGTATCAATGTATCCTATATAGGGTTTAGAATTCTCAAGTTACTCCAGATGCTTTTGAAGTATCAATGTATCATATATAGGGTTTAGAAAGATTTCTTTCAATTTTAAAAAAAATCAGATGCTTTTGAAGTATCAATGTATCCTATATAGGGTTTAGAATGATTTTTTTTAATTTAAAAAATAAATTAGATGCTTTTGAAGTATCAATGTATCCTATATAGGGTTTAGAATGATTTATTTTAATTTTAAAAATAAAAATGATGTATTTGTTTGTGATTAGATAAAGTGGAGATCTTCTAAATCTACCCCAACACACTATCCTCTTTGGCACTGTATTCATACTCCAACTGCTAGGGTTTTGCATGTGACATCTTTAATATCTTCATGAAAGTGGCTTTTAAATAGATCTCAGTATTTTCTTTAATCTTTATCATGGTAACCCTTGAGTTCCATAATCCACCTTCAATCTCTTCTAAGAACGTTGTCTTAAGCTAGACTACATAGTATGCATATAAAACAAGTCCTTTATACTTGCCATTGTTCCAAACCACCACTCATTGCCTTGCTTAGAATGTTGCCTCCATAAGCACAATAACATGTTTTAAAATCATGGTTGCTAGGGATTGACTATTAAGGTCACTACTATCATCAAGATACAATGATATTTTTCTCTTCAAACTCAAGGCATTATGCAAGATAACATTGTGAATTGTTTGATGTGTACGATTTGATTTTCTTGCACATTTACTACTTTGCTAACTACCTTTAATACTGGATATTGCACCCTCAGCTACAATCTCAAAGAGCTGACTCACTGTCACTTGAAGATTCCTTTCATGATAATCCTTCTATAAAATAAAACTATGCCCTATAGATTGCCTACTTACTTACTACAAGGGACTCATTGTTTCATGGTATTGTGGGTCTTAAGATCCTTCAACCTTATTGTCACTACTTCACAGTCCACAAGGTATTATTCACTATTCTCCCATGCATTCCACTACCTCCATTATGCAATGGCTAAGAAGAAATATTGAACCTGTGATTACCACTGTTACTTCATTTGGACAGTCATTCCCTGATTGCATTTTCCTTGTCTAACACTACCAATAGCATTTAAAAAACCCTTAAGGTCAGTAAGGGAGTAAGGAAAATCACTGTTAAAATCTCCACTTTACTATGCAAGGTTTGAGCTTTATTATCTTGTCACTGCTCAACCTCTTTTTGACTGTCACACCTCAAGTGACTGTCATTATTCTTACGATAGATTGCATTTACAAATGTCACTGAGCTACATAGTGTGCTTGTTATTGGCTACAATATTTAGATTGAAAGATTTTGTTATTGGCTACAATGTCTCAATCTTTATGGTATTGCAACCTCACTAATCCACTAGAGTTATGGTTTATGTTTCTACGGAGGCGTAGGGTTTGTACCCTAGTCATGCTCTTACCAATGCTTATGTTGGTTTTAAAAAACAACCTTAAATCTTGGGTCAAAAAATTAGTTGTCTTAACAAGGTTGTGGTATGATCTTGGATTGTATCCTAGAGTGTGTGGGAAGTTTGTGTTTGATCATTAAGGTATGTAAATATGATCAGGGAAATGTGCCCTATATAGCATGGGTCTTGCTTTAATACTTTCCATAATGGTTATTAGCAGATCACATTATTATAGTTTTTGGTAACCCAAAATTGCATTCAAGTATGTAACAAACTTGGTTTGTAGTTTAAGCTATACACTTTTAAGTAACACTCATAAGGTTTAGATAATGTTTATCACTCTCTAGAATATCCCATTAAACATGGGTTGTGATTGAGTGCACTACATAATTTATATAACACAACCACTCTACATATCAACCAGAGTTATAGGCTCTTTATTGCAGCAAGAGGTAATCACTCTTGGATCATGCTATTATTAAATCATAACCTGTTAAACTTGAGTCAACCTGAATGCACCCAATGATGATTGACACCTAATTGTGATGACAATGATTTATACATGAATTGTGCTCATATGAGTGCCTCCATTTCTATGACAACATAGCCACATTAAACTTGGGTCACACATGAATGCATCTTGTATTTGTTATAGCACAATTGTGCCACATGACCAATAGAGTTATGGATCAAATAGTTATAGTCACAAGAATTTGATCCTCAATTGTGCTCTTATGGTGATTTCATTACCGCTACAACATAACCCTTTGGACTTATATTGCTCAAATCCTTACATTTCTTATTTTCTCTTTGGATGGATGGCTTCATGGATTTTTTGCGATTTATACTTTTGTTTTGATAGTAAATGATATCGGATTCTTTTTGAAGCTGAAATGATTTAATAATTATGGTTTAATGATGATTTTGAGTTTTATTTAGAAGGGGTTAATATGTGGCATTTTTATGTGTAGTAATAATATATTGTGATGCAATGTTCGGGTATGGATGGTTCAAGAAAAATTGGATTGCTATCGGTGGCATAACCAAGTTGGAGAGTACCTTGAGCCAATGTGAAACACTTCCGGGTTTTCGCTGGGAAGCAAAACTTAGGTGTAGGAATTTTTGAATATCTGACAAAGGAAGTTCATTTTATCTAAAGATAAAATCATAAATCTATTGTCCAATCACAAATCTACTGGTCCAATTGGACATCCAACCTAACATCTTTAATATCCGATAGAGAAAGTTCATACATTCTAAAGATAAAATCATAAATCTGTTGGCCCAATTTCAGATCCAATTTGAGGTCATGAAGCTTTGACAAAGGAAATTCCTACATTCTAAAGATAAAATCATAAATTTTATTGGTCCAATTTGAGATCCAATTTGAGGTCGTGAAGCTCTGACAGAGAAAGTTCCTACATTCTAAAGATAAAATCATAAATCTACTTGGTCCAATTTGAGGTCCAATTGTAAGGATTTGTCTTTTTAATTATACTTTTTGACATTTGGCTTGATACAAATTGTTACTTTAGAATTATGGTATTGATTTTCTTCTAATGTTTTCAACCCTCATTTTAGGGAAGAGCTCTGAAGACAGTTCCTTCAAATGGAGACTACACTTTTCCACTATAGGTTCCATCTAGAAACACCAAAAGCTCAGGTATTGTCATACTCAGGTACAACAGAGTTTGAGGTGAATTGCACTTAGTATTTTATGTTGATATGGATATGTTCTAGCCTATAGTTAATTGTTGTAGCATAACAAAGAGGCTAAATAGTTGTTCATATACCATTGTTTCAAATTATAGATTGATATACCTTATTATATGAGAAAATCATAGGGGAGTCTATACATAAGACACCATTTTTTCAAATTCAAAATTGTTGGCTCTTTCACAATTGTTTGCTTCATTTATTTGATCTAAGACAACCTGTTGTATAGAAGATTCTCTCAAAATCATAGTAAAATTCTTTATTCCATTAAATTCTAATTTTCCACTCTCTTTTCCATTCTGAATTTTATTCCCAATTTCATCCATGAAGAACTTTCTCAGCCTATAGATCCTGATGTTAGCCATAAATTTACCAGGTGTCGAGGATAGCTTCAAGTTTTTACCCAAGCAACAATTGACAAAATTCGGCCTTACCAGATCAAAATTTGGTAAGGCTGAATTTTGTCAATTGTTGCTTGGGTAAGAACTTGAAGCTATCCTCGACACATGGTAAATTTATGGCTAACATCAGGGTCTACATGCTGAGAAAGTTCTTCATGGATGAAATTGGGAATTTAATTCAGAATGGAAAAGAGAGTGGAAAAGTAGAATTTTGGTGAAACTCTTGCAAAGTTTGGGTTAATGACTAATGATTTTGTTCATTGTTATGATGGGAAGATTTTGAATAATCATCCCAGAATAAAGGAATTTACTGTGATTTTAAGAGCATCTTCTATACAACAGGCTATCTTAGATCAAATAAATGAAGCAAAAAATTGTAAAAGAGCCAACAATTTTGAATTTGAAATAATGGTGTCTTATGTATAGACTCCCCCTATGATTTTCTCCTAGAATAAGGTATAGCAATTTAGAATTTGAAACAATGGTATATGAACAACTATTTAGCCTATCTGTTATGCCACAACAATTAACTATAGGTTAGAACATATCCATATCAACATAAAATAGCAGGTGAAATTCACCTCAAACTCTGATGTGGTAATTTCTTTGTAAGGAAGTTTGCACTCCATGAACATTTTGTGTGCACATCAGTATGTTGGTTATTATCTTGATATCCTTTGTGATCAAAAGAATAGTGAAGTTCATTGCATAAATCATGAACATCTAGTGCTATGATTCAGTGCTATTACTTCTTATTCACTGTGTTCTCAATCACCATGTGCAAATGAATTAGAGGATAGATCCTTTTCACCATTTGACAGTAACTTTCATTGTTTTTGGACTGTTTGTTATGATTCAATCATTATTTGGCAGTTTTCTTCCTTTCTCAGTCCTATAGGATAGAGGACAATTCACATAACTTTGCAACTCTCTAACAATGATCACCAAGTGGATTTTTATCAGATATTATAGTTGCAAGTTCCACTTTAGATCACCAAAGCCTTCACAAAAACTTTTGCACAACTACCACAACATCGCATGATTGTTGTTGGACCTTCATAGTGATGTGAATGGCTCATTAAGACCTCCATACTACCCTGTCCCACTCTTCTCTCTTCCCTATTCCATCTTTGTCTAGGTTTTCTAGATCATTGTACAAATCATAATCATACACTCTATCCCACTCTTCTCTCTTCCCTATTCCATCACCTATCAAGCTCGTCAACTCCTCATTCCTCCACTTTAACAGAGCTAGAGGAGTCTCACAAGGGAGATAACTCTACAAAACAAAATAAATTTCTTATGGATCCTGTAATCTATGAAAAATAAGCTTTATGATAAAAAAAATATATCATAATGATCTATGTTTTTACCCTGTTGGAGAAAAAGTTTCACTTTTTTATAGTGAGATGTAGGATACACCCAAGAATAGATCTAAAATATTAGATTTTTAAACCTTTAAATCTTTGAGATCGTTGCATATTTGATTTGATTTTTGTACAACTGGATGGATCTAAAAAATGTTGCTTGAAAATGATGTAAATGAAAATTTTATTTGTTCAGAATAATCTAAGGGTGTTATTTTTCACTTGCATATTTTTTTGTCTACCTTAAAATAACCGTTAAAATTATCATTTTGTTAATCGTAATATTTCATTGTATATTTGTATTTTGTTAGATTGTATTGGATAGTTATTGGTTAAGTTTTTTTTTTTAAATAACTGAGCATAATATACTTTCCATGTACTTCTTTTCATCACTTGTAAATCTAAATTTTTGTTACTTTTTGTGATCATCAAAAATAGAGATGATTTTAGTCTCTGTTAAATATTTTCATGCATGTTTGAAATCTCTACAAGGTGATGAAAAAGGCCATAGGGTTTGGTAGGGTTTTGAGTATCCTTATTGTTTTGATGGTAATGTTGTCACTAAGTTCTCTCCTTGCCCAAATATAGTCACCTGAGAAACTGCCATGATGCTCTTGACTATAAATTACTTTTTTCTCCCTACCTTCTCACTACATGTCTGATTCTTCAACTCTACCAACTACCCTTCCATCTCAGTGTCTTTTCATGCTCTTGCATCCATTCTCTTATGAATTCATTCTTATGACTTTGAAAGCTATCTCTAAGTCTATTATGGCTATTAGGTCTTTGAGGGTATATGATTTTCTACTATGAAATCTTACATTTTCATACTTTTGATGAAAATTCTCCAAGGATGTTTTCTCATTGACTTAACTCTCTGTATATTCTCCATTATGCATTGAAAATTCATGGTTTCTAGTTAACTATATATTGGTGTAACCATTGCCATGTTTCTTGGGACTGTCATCCCTATAGGATAGTTTCCTTATAGATCTGAATGTAATTTAAAAGGTGCCCATAAATATTGACAAGTTTCATAAGACTGTTATGTCAAGGTAGTAAATGGTCATGAGAAGTTTCATAATACCGCCATACCCAAGAGCCAAGAAGACACAGTGCAGTGTAGCGGTAACATCTCACATTACCGTGAAGGTCGATCAATAAATGTGTGGTATGGAGGTAAATCAAATACTTCTCCCACATCCCCGCAAGAGCCAAGAATACACAATGCAGTGTAGCGGTAACATCCCGCATTACTGCGAAGGCCAGGAAATAATGGTGAGGTGTAGCGGTAACATCCTGCATCACCGCAAGGATCATGTCAAAACAGTGCGGTATCGTGGTTAAATCATAAAATGAAATATCACATTTCTTTGAGGCACTTTTTGAAATAGTTCACTTTCCTTGTGTATATTGCTTCCACATTTTCATGTATGTCTAGCAGGGCACTTGTAGCTACAACATATGACAAAAAAAATCCCCGTTGTTATGCTTTGATGGATGTCCCTTCGTTATTACTAGATATCTGATGTAGTGCATTATTATAGTGTAAACCTATTTTTCATATTTTTTCATTTAGCATCACCAATATTCTCCACAAGAACATTGTCCCTGTTTAAAATGATGGAAATGGTTCACATCTCTCAGAACAATTTCTCTTGCAACAATCTTGGAGATGAATTTAGATGCAATGTGAAAATCATAACATACTCAAAGGTTCTTAACAACTCTAATAGTTGTACCAGGGGCCATGTTTAACAAACCAAATGCAATTCCTAACTTTTCACTATGGTGGAAGATAAATGATTCTTTTTTCTTCTATACCACAACATTAAGTAAAAGTCTTGAGTATGGGAATACCCTGTTACCTTCATTTTCAAAGCCAATTTCTCCAATTTTGCATAGATCTCCCATGTTTGTGGATGTGATTTGTCTCCTACACAAAAAATCATGTACCATTTTATGCCATTCAATCCAACTACATGTAGGTATCTTTTTAATTCATTTATCTTTCATCAATCTCCTTACTATTTGAACCTCACCACACTTGCCTGCTTCTGCACAAATGTTTAAGAGAAGAACATAAGTTGCAGCACTTTTAGGATCCAACTAAAAAAGTAGTGTTGTTGGAATACTTGGCCTATATTTATATATGATCCATAGGAACCAAAGGTTTAACTGGAATCTCAGTAATAATGTTTAGGGTATCCTCAAGATAGCCAGCACGAGCGCGAAGGTCAACCATGCACACCTAATGATTAACTATATATGTAATGAAATAAGGGCTACAAATGTGTGAAGTCTGTGCAGCCCTCATCTGCTAAACTTGCATGTTGCATGCATCTAGAACACAATCAAAGCTTACAATTTTGGTGTTCCAGAGTGCTTCATTAATTCAAAGATTTTGAGAGCTTCCTTGCAAAATCCATTTTGTGCACATTCTACAATCATATCATTTCGTTCCATGAGATGACATCTCTTTGAGGCATTCTGTTAAAAAATTCATTTTGTACTACATTTTGGTGTCAAATCTTTGGTAATTATGGTTAGTTTTATTACATTCAAATTCTAAATTCTGGGAAATTATAGATTGATGGCTATTTGGATAGTGAAATTAGCTCTCTTAGAAATTAATTGAAATATCTAGAAGGATTATTTTAATTAAAGAGGATTTTGTGGTTATTTTTGTAACAATGATTTTACAATGCAGCTAGCTTGCTATTTTCATTCAAGATACAAGTCATCAAATTCAAGCACATACCAAGAAGATGGTACTCTACTTCAAACCCTCAGCATCACTTAGTTTAGTTTGCTTACATGGGGATATTAAGGAAGTTGCTAATATATATATATATATATATATATATATCATTTTTTGTTTCTGAAGGAGAATCCTGTGAGATTCAATATAGCAGTGGATCAATATCCAGTTTCTTAAGTAAAGATGATGTCATAGTCGGGAAACTTGTTGTGAAACATCAGGTTAGTAATTTTTGGATGTTAAGGCTTCCCAATTGGATATCAAAGATCTTTTCTCATCAACTTAATTTTGAATTTATGTATAAATGGATTCTTCCATGGTGCAGGTCCTTACACAAACAACACATGAACCAAGGTTGACATTTTTGTTTAATTAAGTTTGATGGAATTCTTGGGCTTGGTTTCTAGGAAATTTATGTTGATAATTTTTTTCCAGTCTAGTTAGTCTTGATAGCCTTCATTCTATAATGTCAAATTCATTATATAATATGAGCATATCACCTTTCTTAAACTTTGAACAAGGTTCTCAAATCAAGGGTTCAATATGCATATTTTAGACCTATGTTGAACACTTTGTTTAAGGCATTTTTTGAAAAGGCTATAGTTTTTTAATCGATTTATCTTTTTGTTGTGTTTGGGCTTTTGTAAACTTGTAATATACAATGCACTTTTATTCTTTCTGAATTGAGACTAATAGTAATTATGTTGGTTGTATTGAGGCACAACTTTATTCATGGCGGAAAAGGTAGCACCTTGTTGCTCATATCAGATGGCATGTTGCATATAAAGGAGGAAAGGTTCTAGTCGGGTTATTGTTGACTGCATTGAAGGAGAGAACTTCATATATGGGATACGATCAACACTCTCCTTCTTGGATTCTACATCAAGGAATGTTTCTTTAGCGTAATGGACAAAGGACCCTAGTGTTCAAACCTAGGGCTCTGATACCAAATGTAAAGAGAGAAACTCTTTAAATCAAACATCAACAAAAATTTAAATAATTTCATTTATATTCAAAATAAAGTCGACACTTCATTCATTTAGACATCATAAAATCTAGTTGATTCCAAAACAACGACTTAAAGTCGATAAAATAGATTCAATATACTTCCAGTTTAAATACACACACGTGTCATATTACACAACATTGATAATAATACAAAAGAAGTTGTAATATAAGTTACAATTCGAGACTTAGGCATTCAATCGCCTTAAGCTCTTCAATACATAATTAAAGAATACACTAATACATAAATGAAGATGACATCCTTTGATCTTCAATCCAAAAGCATATCTTCAATAATGAAGACGAGAACAAGGATCAGGCTCTTTTTCTGCCCAACCTTGAAGCTAACGCTTCCCCATAATTCTTAAATCATTCAAAGAATACCTGACCCTGCACGAATCGCTTAGCAAAAAGCAGTCGACAAGCAAGATGGAATCTAGTGCGTGCCTAGTATAACTAGTAAAACCACAAGCATTTTCATTTTTCTAATTCATTTAAAAAACAAGCAAGTTCAATACTAGGATATGGTAGAGAGTTCATTAATTCCATCTATGGTCTTTAAGTTACTTGGCCAAGTAAAATGTCATGCACGACAAATAAAAGCAGTTTTGGAAAAGCAAAACTACACTCTCTAATAACCCATATTCGGCACCCATCCCGGAAGGTAACTTTCCAAACACATGACATGCACATTCATTTATCAAGCATGCATGGTTCCAATCAATTAATTACAATCTTTCAAAAACAATCAAACATAAATCTTGTTTGAAGCAAAAACAGTTTAAATGTTGTTCTTTTCATCGTTTTAAACCATAAATATCATTACATTAATATTTAATTGAATAAATTAAATAAAAAAATAAAGAAGGTGTATCTCTAGTATGTAAATTAAGTACATATTTTAAAACAGGTATAAAAGAGCAAACGTTCTTTCGTTCTATTTACTCATCTATTTAATCCTGTTATAATTTGTTTGTTTTCAAATAAATCCTATTTTTAACTTAATCGATTTATTTTCAATTTTTCATACTTTCAAAAGATAAATAATTACTTTTTCAAATAGAATTAAAATAAATCATTTTAGTTTCTGTTTTGAATGTTTTGAGTTTTATTTGCAAAATGATTTTAACTTCTATTTTGAAATCACGTTAAAAGTTTAAAAGGTATTTAATCAAAATCTTTTATGTTTTGAATTCTTTTCAAATCAAATTTAAATAACGTTTTCCTATTTTAAATCTTTTTCTAAGTCTAGATTTCTCCTAAATTTATAAATCAGTTGTTTTTCATTGTTTTCTAATCAAATTCTTCCTAAAATTTTATGTTTCTAATTTCAATAGTTTTCTAGAAAAATCATAGTTTGATGTTCAAGAATTTAATCAAAATTTGAAGAAAAAAGAAATACTTTTTAATAGTTATAAAAATCAGAACAAGAAAATAACTATTTCATTTGAATTCACTATATTCATGTTTTTTTTTAATAATTTCTAAAAGATCCTACCTAGTAATTTTAGAAATGATTGTTAATTTCCTCTGTTCTTTCTATAATTTTTGTCTTCTATTTGATTGTTGTTCTGTCTGATCTTCTTCCTCTCTTCCCTTAATTTCCTTTCTATTTTCTCCTCTTTTGGTTTATTACCTCTCTCCCTCTTCCCACGCGTTCTTGGGAGATTTATGTACCTTAGAAAATCCACACTATTTGATGTTTGTTCACCTTACTTTCTCCTTGTTGCTTTTGCGCGCCCTTCACCTGTCTCCTTCTCCCTACGGTCTCCCTAAGTCTTCTCTTCTTTGTTGTTATCCTTTCCACCTTGCTCTAGCTACGTGGAATATAGGGAGTCTTCTCTGTCTGTATCAACACCCTCCCTGCCTTATGCGTATCTTTCCTCTCCCATTTTGTGCGCTCTTACCTTCCCTGTAGCCATGCGTGGAGAGTGGGGGAAGTCGTGAGTGTAATCCATAGAATTAAGACTTCTCCCTGGCAGCGCCTACTCCCTGATTTGGTAAGTGTGTGGGGTGTGAGAAGAAGGTAAACAACAGAACTTTAAGAATTTAAACAGAATCCTCTCCTCCAAATTGTGTGCGCATGGTGTAATTAGCAGCTCCAGAATAAACAAAAGATAAAATAACAATCTCTGCCTCTGTCAAATTCATATTAATTCCCTGGCAAAATTCTTCATACTGTGGCTTTTTCTTCTCTTCAATATAAAAACAGATTTTCACCCACTTTGCAATTTCAAAATTTTTCACTGACTGATTATTTTCTCATGCATTGGTGGAGTTATCAAGAAATCAGATCTAAAAATTGAGATTGATCTCCAGATCAAATTTTCAAACTCCAAGTTATTGAATTTGATTGCCTTCAATTTGATTGAAGATTTTCTCTTCAATCTATTCCACTGCTTGTTTGAAATCAATTTCAATTTGTAGTATGTTTGTTTTCCAATTTCTTTTCAATAACTCGGTTTTAGATAATTGTTTATTTATTCAACTAATATTTCCTCTTTCATATTTTCAAATAAGAAAAATAAAAACAATTAATTTTATAACACAATTTTTATTACATTTTAATAAATTCCGCAATTAAAAGTCTATTCCATTGATTTGAAATAACACCATTATTATTTCTAAATAATAATAAAATATCTACACTAGGAATTAAAGTTATTTAAATAAAAATCAACTTCCTCAAAAATTAACCAAATCGCCATTTAAATCAACATATTCTTTTCTCAAATTTTGAGAAATCAATTAAACTTAATTTAAAATTTGCAAGCACAATAATCACAAAAAGGCATTAAAATATAACTAAGTGTGCGTGAGAGATTCCATCATCCTCATAAACGTCTAATGACTAAAACAACTCTCCCTGATCGTTGTTCTCGCCTTCATTCACGTTCACCTGTTCCTGCGTTCACTTGCACTCAAATTTTTCATCAGCAATGACAAACCCCAATTTAAATAAAAATGCATTTCAAATCATTGCAATTGCATTTCAATTTCAACTTCAATTTAACTTGAATTTAAATAACAATATCATGATTAATAATTGCATTTAAATAATCAATAAAATCAATACGTGGCAAAGAGAACTTCTTTTATGGGACACGATCAACACTCTCCTTCTTGGATTCTACATGTTATAGATTTCTCTGGGAAGATTGCCCATGTTGTAGAAGTTTTAAGAGATGAAAGGGGCATGTGCTCGCATTGAAGGGCTTCAAGCATGCGTTTCCATCATTGCAGAAGTTTTTTGGAGAAGTTTATTTCTTGCAGTCATTTCTGTGCAATATTGTAACTCAGATTTTCAGTCTTGTGATTGAAAATAACAATTGTAGTACTCTATTTCTAAGTTGTAATTAGAACACCTTTCTTTTGTTAAAAAATTTCATCGATTTTTCCTTCTCAATGGTTGTCTTATTGTGTGCAATTGATGATTAATGTGTATTTATGTGTTTTATGCTTAAATCCTCAAATATCAGTCAATTAAAATGACTAAATATACCACTAATTGACATCAATTAATAATTAAATTGACTAAATATACTACCAATTGATAGAAATTAGTGAGCAGTGAATAAAAATGACTAAGTAACCAGTTAACAACAATCAATGACTAAATATATTAGTGAATAAAAAAATGACTAGATTACAACAATCAATGAAAAAATCAACAACTTAATAAGTGGTCAGTTAAATATATTAGTGAATAAAAAATGACTAAATAAGTGACTAGATTACAACAATCAATGACTAAATCAACGACTAAATATATCCGTGGAAAAAAATGAGTAAATAAGTGACAAAATTATAACATTGAATGACTAAATATACTACCAAATAAATCAATCAAAACAACCAATAAACAACTCAAAATGGTTTAGTCATCAATCTGGTCACATTATATATGACTGGCAATAAACTACTAATGGTCACGTGACCAAGTTCAGTCATTTATAAGCAGTTTCTAGTAACTTTTTCAATCATATATTGTTGTTTTTGTACTAGTGGGGTTAAGGGATTAGGGTTTAAGGGTTGAGTGTTTAAGGCTTTAAGGTTTAAGGGTCAATGGTTTAGATTTTAAGGGTTGAGGGTTTAAGGGATTAAGGTTTAAGGGTTGAGCATTAAGAGATCAGGGTTTAAGGGTTTAGAATTAAGAGATTAGGGTTTAAGGTATAGGGATGATGTATTAGGGTTAAGGGTTTAATGTATAGGGTAGAGGGGTTGAGGGTTTAAGGATTAGAGTCGAGGGTTGAGGGTTTAATGTAGAGGGTCGAGGGTTTAATGTTTAGGGTTGAGGGATTAGGATTGAGGTTTGAGGTTTGAGGGTCTAATGTATAGGGTTGAGGGATTAGGGTTGAGGGTTGAGGATTTAAGGTATAGGGTTGAGGGTTGAGGATTTAAGGTATAAGTTTGAGGGATTAGGGTTGAGGGTTGAGGATTTAAGGTATAGGGTTGAGGGATTAGGGTTGAGTGTCTAATGTATATGGTAGATGGTTTAAGGTTTGGGGGTTTAGGGTTTAAGGGTTGAGGGTTCAATGATTAGGGTTGAGTGTATAATGTATAGGGTAGAGGGTTGAGGGTTGAGGGGTGAGGGTTGTGGGATTAAGGGTTTAAGGTATAGGGTCGAGGAATTAGGGTTGATGGTTTAATATACAAGGTAGAGGGTTGAGGGTTGAGGGTTTAAGGGATTAAGGGTTTAAGGTATAGGGTTGAGGTATTAGGGTTGAGGGTTTAATGTGTAGGGTAGAGGGTAGAGGGTTGAGGGTTTAAGGGTTTAAGGGTTTAAAGGTTGAGAGTATAGGGTTGAGGGATTAGGGTATAGAGTTGATGATATAAGGTTGAGGGATTAGGGTTGAGGGTCCAATACATTCAGATCAAAGACTTCCAATCCCATTGATGTTGAAACCATTATTGTTCATGTTCCTCAGGAAATCTTGCAAAAAATAGATAAAGCCTTAGAAAAATCCAAAACTTTGTGAGTGCTAAATATATTGCTAGTATTGTGGTTCATGTCATAGATAACATGATGATAATACTTGATAATGAACTAGGGATTTAGAAATTATGCATAGCCTAGCTCATATTATTGATGGGATCATTTTCCTACAATGGTTAGTTGTGCTCAAAATTTGGGGTACACTCAAATTAAAGTTGGAAATCAAATTCCTACTCCTAAAATTTTGGCCTCTATTCCTACATACACCCATCCAATTGTTAGTACAACAAGGTGATCAACTAGTAATATCAATCCAACTTTGGGTATTTCAACTGGGAATCATTTTAGCTTTGTGAATTCAAACCTCATATCTCCTAATCCATCACCTCTCACAAACTTGCAATTTAGTTGTCCTCCCAACAAATTTACACCTCCACCTTATTCACCTCCATCTCAAAACACAACCAATGATTCCATCCTCAACCTTTGCAAAATATTTCATCCCTCTAATAAAAAATTTCCACATTGAACCAAAATCAAAATGACCAATCTTCACAATACGTCAAATGTGATGGGTTCAGTTATTAGCCTATTTTTCATTACTTTTATGCATACTTTCAGACAATTTTAGATATACCTTTCAAACAATACTCCTATTCTATGCTATCTTTTCATGTTTATTATACAACCTTAGACCTAAATTATAGTAATAAAAATATGGCTATAATATAGTAGCATTGCATAGTTTATAAGTGTGAGTATGCATGAAATATGGATGGAATTACGTGTTTTAATTATGGTAGTTAACTTTGTGTATATGTCTTGTGGATTAACCTCTTGTGCTTACAAAGAAATTTAGCTCATAGCAACTAGAAGCTAAACCCGCAGTAAAAGGAAGATTGGGATAATGAACATGGGAAGTACCAGATTATGTTGAATGCAATAACTATTGTATGAAGACACCTAATGGGGTTGAATGTGAATCATTATGATAAGTTAATAAAGCGTTGTAGAAGAAGAACTCATTTTTTGATATGATTCTAAATAATTGTTTGTGTGTTTAACATGCAATTTTTTTATTATTGATTTTCAGTTCTATTAGGATTCTTCTTTCTTTTCAGTTATAGTTTGAACAATTCAATCTTAACTATATGATTTGATATCTAGGAGTGGAAGTTAATTATTGTAGTTAGTTTTTACTTGGAATAAACTCTCTCATGCTTGTATATAGCCGATGGATGAGTCCTTAGATAAGTTAGTTGATTTTAGTATTTCATTATCATATGTTTTTTAGTTTTAGTTATTATCTATAGACATGATGATTATTCAGAATGATTTAATTAAATACAATTTGTTAAGAATATTTTGTGTAATCTTTTGTGATGTGTAATGAATGAATTTCAATTTTACACGGATGCATAGAATCTAATATTTAGATCTGATTCTAGTTAAGTGAGGAAAACCACTTGAGCAGGCCACTCAAGGTAATTATTCTTCACTTCATTTATAGTTATTTATTTTTGTTTAAGTAGTTATTTTTGTTCATCATTGTTTAATAAATTGCACGCAAGTTAGAATAGATCCTTATATTTTGATCATCAGTAATGAATGTTCACGAACATGCATGTATTTGGTTAAACTATAGTAATCCATAGGTTAGAGTAATTTTAATTACTAGTTTGATTAGTTCTAAGTTAGTTCAATAATTATTTATTAATAGTAGTTTAGTTATAGGTTAAGTTGTAGGCACCCATACCCATTAGCTTTGGTTAGTTAAGATCAAGATGAACCCATTTGTGCACAACTCTCTGTGACTATCAAAATTCAGTCAGTCATCATGATATGAAAACTTCCTCCAACCATCCTAACAAATCTGAATGTGTGCCTAATAATAGTTTCCAATCATTCAAGAAACAAAATAAGGGATTTATAAAAATAAATCTACCTCAAACAAATCGACATGTTGAATCTCAAGTGATTGCTAAAAAAAAACAAATCCATACCAATTTAGAGAAAAGAATAAACAATTTACCCCACCCTATTACCCAATACCCTTCATTCCATCATGTTGCAACTCTTGGGTAAGAACTGAACTACTTTACCTCTTGTTAGAACCATTGATCCTATAAACCCTTTACCTCTGAACTATAATTCAAATGCCCTTTACCATTATCACCGACAAAATGGACATGATACCTAACAATGTATGCATCTTAAAAATATTGTGCAAGACCTTATTGATTCTAATCACATCTAGATTGGTGGTGTTAATGGTCAAGGAAATAAATTTGTTGCCCCACCCAACCAAAATTTTCAAATCTTTACCAATCCAATTCCAAATCCTAACATCTCATTTGTTAACGCTAGTGACACCAAGAATTATGTGATGAATGTTGACAACATACAAGACATGAATAATGATAACTTGAGTGATAATGGGGATGATATACACACTATGATCAACCTCATTGATGTTCAACCTCATAAGCTCCAAACCATCTTGTCTCTTAACATTTCTTTCTCTCAAAATGATATAATTAAACATGCACCTAATGGTCCTCTTTACATAACCGGAAGAATCAATGACAAGCCTATTATTGGGATATTAATTGATCCCATTTGTATAGAGAATGTGATCACTGAGGAATTCTTGTTTTTGCATGAGCTTTATCGAGATTCTTAAGAACAACCAAAACCATGGATCAAAACACATGATGGTTTTCCTTGCCCTACAATAGGTTCAATCACTCTCCCATTAAAATTTGGACTAAAAAAATTAGATGTCTCATTCTCCATCATCCTGTCATTGGACCAATTATGTGTGAAGCTAAGCTGTCCATGGCCACACTCCATGGATTTCATCTTGTTGGTAGTGCATAAATTCTTAAAATTTCAATTTGGAAATGACATCTTCATTGTGCATCATAGTGGCTTTAATCCTTTGTTTTCCTGTGGGAATTTCTCATTGGATTTATTTTCACCTGAACCTATGTAGCCTTTTAAGCCTCATGAAGATTTCTTTTTTAAATCTTACCAAAATTTCAAGGCAAAGTGTATAGAAAAATTATCTCTTAGCAATATACCTCAACCCATGATTGAGCCTCCTATCATTAATGAAGCTATGATTGAACCAAGATCCCTTCCAAGTAACCAAGAAAAATCAACCATGATTCCCCCACCCATTTCCTATAGAGACCAAGAGATAATCATACAATTCCTATTGTGCCTCCTAAGATCAAACAAGTTTATAAACCCAAAGAGAAAGTGGTTGACCAACCCGCAATGGTTCCTTTTGTTCCTCCCTTGTAGGAAGAAAATAATCCAATGGTTGATCAAACCTCTCCTTCACAATCAAAACTTCAAAACCATGCAAAAAAAAATTTGAAATGTTAAAGAGCATAGGCATAAACGTCGTGCTATTGCTCAAAAGTTATAAGAAAAAAATAAAACAACAACCAAAGATCAAAATCTAACTCAAACAAAGCATGGTGATTCATCACCTTCATCACAACAACATGAAACCTCTATGGACAATATCATTAGACCTCTTGTTGAGATTAACTTGGATGATGATGATGATATTGTTAAGATTGATGAGGAAGTTCATAAAGAGCTGAATTTATTATTTTCCTCTTCTATGAACTTAGATGAGAAAAACCGTGATGACCAACCTAACAAGAGTGCATCACCACATGTTGAACCTGGTGATTTTCCTAGTATGACACTCATTGTTGCCCCTTTGGCTAGTTATACCCCTTCTGCATATGATAGACAAGATTGGGATGTGGATGAGCTACTTTAGGTTGGCTCACATGTGTCATAATAGATTTTTATCTTTTCATGTTCTTTGTGTGATTGCATGTGTGTACTATTAGTTTGATGTACTTCAAGAGCATGAAATTTCTTGGCATATTGCATTCCTCTTAGTGGTAATGTTATGGATTGCATTCCCTAAGGTGCAAATATTTTATCCCTCAGCTAGTCCTCTCTTGGTGACATCAAGAATGATGTTCCCTAGGTGAGACCTTTCATGTAATAAGAAAAAACCCTTTGACTATCCTATTACCTAAAACCTAGTTCCTAGCCATCAAGCATAACACAACTTGCTTTCCAGTGGTGTCTTTATGTCATTAGTGTCTAGCATAACATAGCTTGCTAGTCTTGTGAGAACCTTTGACCATTTAGTGTGGCACCTTATCAAAGTTATCAAGGAGTATAAATTTTGGTATGGTTGACGTATGGGAGCCTGTAGACCTAGCATGAATTTCCTATTGCCACTTGTTTTGTGGGTTCACACCATGTAGACCTAGTGTGTTTTTCTCACTTCTTTAGGCTCACCTAGTGTACATCAAACTGCACTAGCCCTTTGTGAGCATATTTTTCATGGTCATTGAGAATAACACAACTTGCTTGTTTGTGGTGCCATGTGAGCAAATTTTTGGACAAAAATGATAGGCTTGATCCATCACTTTCCTTTTTCATTACTTTTGACATTGTATGATTTTGTATCTTGTGTCCCTATTGCATGCATGTGTCTCTTTGTGCCTTTGTAGGTTTGTCATGGGATCTTAGATCCCGGGGGCTTGATCATCCCCCTTGGTCCTTGTCATCTTATCTTTCCAACAGTTGTACAATTAGACCTCTCTTGACTTATTTGTCTACTTTAGTGTGAGTTTGAGCATGGGATTATACTCTCACTAAAGTGGTGGCTAAATGTAGTGTAGAAAATTATATACCTTTACAATTTCACACTATGTTTGGGTCCCTTAATTATTTGGGCTTAATTAAGCTTCTAATTTACCAAATTACGTATTCCAAAGCCTCATTATTCCCATTTTTCAAAAGGGAAATCAACATTAAACAATTGCCAATTTTAAATTAATTACCTTGAAAATTATGTGTCTTGGATTTAGGTCCCAAGACCCATTTTCCCAAGGGAGAATGGGTCCCCTTTAAGTGCCAAGATCTAATTTTTAATATGTTTTTGGTGGAATTTTAATGATTCAAATTCAAGTTTCAAATGTCAGCTTGTGGAACCTATTTTTTTGGAAATTGGATAAACACCTATAAATACATATTTATTTTATCAATTCAAACCTAGAAGAAGAAAAAAACACACATAACCCAAGTTTCACAATAGAAAAATTATTGTCAAGAGCATTGCGGAGCAGATTTACTAGTCATCTACAACATCAATCAAGATCCTATCATCATGTCAAAGTTCATGTGTATTCATGTCATGTTTTGAGGCTAATATTGTGATGTAGGTTTCAAGCATTCAAGCAATCAATCAAGACAATTCATGCAAGATCTAGACCTTAGAGAGATGTGTTAGAATTTAGTCCTCTAAGGGAAGCCATTAAGGGTTTGTGACATAGATTTTTTCATTCACCAATTCCTTACTTTTATCATTATTTCATCATTAAGGTTTAATTACCAAATCAAGGTTTGACTAAGACAAACGCTCATTCACCCAAAAATAATTTTTTTTATTCTCTCTTTGTATGTGTGCAGATTTACAAGTGAACTAGGATTGAAATTGGATCAAAAGAGCAATGTTACAAAGTTTTCAACATTGTTTTCAAGCCACAGAAACTCAAATCTCAAATTTATTTTTAGTTGTCTATCAGTGAAACCAGTAGAAAACATCTTAGATCCATCTCCAGAGGACCCCAAAAGTTGTGAATAAAATCCCTACAAGGACTCATTCACCCTCTGTTCCAAGTGTCCTTCTATAGTTCTCAAAACAAGCTTTTCTAGGCAAGTACATACCACTCTGCACTTTCCATATCTATCTTTAAAAATTATCGATTCTGCTTTTGTTATCCTTAATCTATGAATTCCAAGTGCTAACTCATGCAATTTACTTTGTTAAATAATTTTAGTTCATCTCCCATAAGTGCATTTCAACCATTTTTGTTATTAAAAAACAACAAGATCCTCCTAATAGGGTTGACTCACCTTAAGGTTGAAAGTCGATCCTATCCTTGGGAGATCTCATTTTCTAATGAAATATAAGAAAAGTGTGGGTTCCTTAGATCATCATTCCATTTTGGTGAAACCTCATTCACCACCATAATTTTTCTATGTTTCAATTTGAAACATAAAAGGTGGAAAACCAAAATTTATTAAAATGCATATAATTAAAGTATTATCTTAAATTACACAAATTGTGTAAATGAGAGGATGTTCCATGTTGGTTGGGTGTAAAATATACTTGTGCTACCTTAATGTGCATCAATGGAATGCCACAAAGGTTAAAAACTAAACATATATATATATATTTGGTTCATTTAGAACTTCATTTATGTTCTTGTGATGAGGGAGATAAAAGAGGAGTTTTGGGTGAATGTAATAATAAAATTATCTAAACTAATAGTTATTAGGGAGGTATTAAAGAATGGATTGGGACTATGGATATTGTAGACATCTAAAATATTACCTAGGTCTATTCATCATCACTATTTACCTATTACCTAATCTCTAATAGACTAATTTCATCACCTAGGCCTATGTCATATCACCTAGTCCTAATTAACCTAAGACATATCCCTTTTACCTAACGTCCATAACTTAAAAATTAAGTGATCATATTATTTAATTTATCACATTTTACATCTCCTTGCAATATATAAAAATTAATAGTTATCATTTTCACCTATTATCCATCTCACCTATGTGGCTAGAATAATTAATTAATAGTATTATATTTAATTAGGCCTATATTCCCTCACCACTTTCTAAGAACAATGGGGACCTAAGGAAACTTGTCCTTATGCTCCCAGTATTCTTTCAATACATTCCAAGAATATTGGGCACCTAAGAAAACTTGTCCTTATATTCCCATTATTCTCTCAACACATCCCAAAGTTATAGCCTTCTTAGGTGCACATGTCCCTAATTTCCCTCATGTTCACAACTACTTACTAAATTTGGTAAGATAATCCTATCAATTCATATTTTAACTACCTTCATCTCCACCCTTAATCCTCTCCTAGATCCTAGGGAATTCCTCTCAACCATTCTTCACCCTTGATCTCATAATCAAATCTTGGCCATCCATTCCCCATTCCCAAAATCTATAAATTTAGGCATCCTCTCATCCAAATAAATTAATTATCACTTATGCTAAGTACATGTCAAATTGGTCATTTTCAAGAAAGGAGTGTGCAAATCACAATTATTCAAAGAGCAAATCAAACCACGATGGATATTATGGTAACATGTTATGTTGATTTTGATGTTATGTTTTGTTGAATTTCTCTTTTGTGTTCTCTATCTAGAGGTTTATAGTAGTTTGAAATAGGAACATGCATTCTTGTTTTGTTTCAATTCTCATTTTCATATTATTACTTTCAATTTCAAATTTCTCTTGGTATGACCTAAAATACCACAACTAATATACACTGTAGTGCAATATTTAGTGAAAAAGTTAAACAATGAAATTATCAAACTTAACAACCCAACTTGCAATGCAAGTTAGAGAGATAACTCCCATAGCTCTCAATATTAAAAAATATTCCACCATAACTTTTTAACTCATAAAATCCATGAATTAAGTGTATAAATAAAGAGATAACATGCTTAGAGATTGGAAAATCACAAAGAAGAAATAAAAATCAATAATGGAGTGAAAAAATTATATTGTATTAATTTTGAAAAGGTTTCCAACCCCTTTGAATGAGTTGTAATTATATATTTGTAGGATTCATGGGTGAGGAATATGAAAAAAATTCCCTCCAAAAACCACATGAAACAAATTTACAATCGAATACTAAAATTCATATAACTTGCACTTTCATATCCTAATTTTACATAATATCTCATCAAACATTGATTTTCAAATGCACACCATGCCATCCTTTTGCAAGTCCTTTTATAAATCTCAAATACTATTGTGATGAAATTTGACATGCAAACACATGCCATGTTCTTTAGTGCAATTCTTTATCATTCTCATCCTCCTTTTCCACATCCTAGTTCTTCTATAATTCACATGTAAAATTCCTCCAAGATTACATGACATAGTTCTATATTTTTCTTTTAATTTTAGAGAGTCTCCTTGAAATCTTGTGAGGAACGATACCATTAAATTTGTACATAATCTTGGGAAGGAAAGGTAGTGAAAATTGGTAATTTGTCATTCAAAATATGAGACAAAATTAACATTAAAATCAAGGGTAATTATGTAAAATTGATAAATTAAAAAAATAATGACCATTTTGTGATGCTAGAGGGGTTTAGGGTTCATTTACATGTTTACTATTCACCTAATTTTTATTTAAAGCCAAATTTCAATATTTTTAGGATTTTAAGGTTTACATGCATATTTGTTGTATACTTGAATCAAGTCAAAAGTATAATTTAGTATGATTTTTATGGTTTTAGGGTTTACTTGAACAATTACAAGTGCACAAATTGGGGGAAAAGGTCTTGAACCTTATATATTTTGACAAGTTTAATAACATATTTGTAATTGCATAAATAAGGGAAAATGGTCTAGATCCTTATGTATTTTGGGGTTTCAGGTTTTTTTTTTATAAAAAATTTGCACATTCTAGGGTTTTTGACATTTTTTATGTTTGCAGCTTGCGAGTTAGTCAAAACCCCTAAAATTAGGAAAACTTTAAAAGGTCATAACTTTTGATCTATGAGACGATTTGAGTCATTTTTTTAGATTGAATCTCTTAGAACAAAAATGGTAATGCATAATTATTAATATTCTTCATGGATACCAAACCTAAAGTAAAGGTGTGAATATGAAGAAACAAGATGGAGAAATAAGACTCAAAGCAAACACAAGAACCTTTTACCTTACCTCTACATATATATTTTTTGTAGTGTGAAGAGAATGAGTGTGTGATTAAAACATAATAAATATTTAATGGTTTCCCTAGAGTACTCTATATGTTCTCTTGATGTGTTCTTGGTGTGATGGAAGTATGTAGTTTCTCTTCAATCTCACAACATAACTTTATACTAAATTGTGTTGTTCAAAATGTCTTGAGGAGGGTTTGATTTATAGATGTAGAAGATGAAAAAATGATTGTGGAGATTTGATCTTAATATCAAGGGTGTTATATATTTTAGATATTAGGGTGGATGAGAGATCTCCAAGTGGAACCATTTTATCACTAACTCATTTATCCCCAATTTCTGATGAAACCTTTCGACAAAACCTATATAATCAGATGTATCGTCGGGCATTTGTGCGAATTTCCATTTTTTTTTAATTTTTACCCCGACGTTCATCGGAATTTCGACGAGCCGTTGTTTTGTGTACGTTTCGATGAAGATATTTCGCCAAAATTGGGGTGGTCCTGCAAAGTTAAATTGTGGCGGGCATAAATTGAAATGAGCTCGACTATTTATTGTGACAGTGTTTTGCTCAACGGTTTTCTTGGGGAAAATCAGAAGAAAGTCAAGAAGATATCGCCAGGTTGAGGGAAGTCATTGTCTTTTTCCAGAATTAATTTGTGAAGTTAGATTTGTACTTCCAGGTTTGAAAATCATATTTGAAAGCAACATCTCATCAGATTTCATTTATAGTCTTGTGCATTTTTAGAATTTCATTTCCAAATTTTAGACCTGGCTTCACAAATTCTTTATAAGGGAATTGTTTATAACTGATGGAAAATTCTTGATGGATTTGGACAAAGATTATATTTGCAAGGTTTCAATTTTAACCCTAATGATCAATTTGAAATAGATTTGGGAGCCATAGCTAGATAATATCAAAGGTGTTGGTTGTTTTTTTACTGTAACCAAGTTTATCTTCTAGACACATAGCATATAAAATCTCAGATAATACTTCCTTACAATACCATCAATCTATATTCTAACCCAATACTACTTATCAAATCCTTATATGAACATAGTCACCTATAACCTCACTCAAGCATTTTAATTAATTCCTTGAATTAAAGCCAAAATGATAATCACACACCATAACAGTGAGATGAACAGAATAACCCTTGATCATTTTATTCAAGATAATAATATATTCATACAATGGAGATACATGACCTTGAAATGAGTAATTTTCATTCAAATGCTAGTACTATCTTGAAAATTAAGTACCCATGAAACTAAAACCTACAACAGAATGACACCAAACCTAAGAATAGTATCTTCACTATAATATCAGGCTCTTTACAAATTCACTCTTCAACTTCAGTTAGACTTGACCTAAAGATATCTAACTTGCTAACCGGCCATATTTTTGGTCCTGAAATCCTTCTTATAGGGAAAATGAAGGAGCAACAAGCATTGGACTAGAAATACACCTATCACTAGTCACTTGGACCGCCTTATGACATTTCAAAAATTGGTTACAACTGTTGAGTCTCTAGAGAATCTTCTTGTTCATCCCGTCCACTGGAGAATAACTGTTGCATTTGCCAAACTTTGAAAACTTGCACCAAAACTGCCACCAAGACATAGCCAAAATTTGTTATAACCATAACCGCTGAGTTGTTAATTGTCAGTTGTAGACTCTGTCCTATTCTTGTTCAGTTAAGTACTTTTCTACCCATCCTTGATATTCCTCATCCGTTGGCCAATTAAAATTTACCACCTAATTTACCTTTGCACTGTAAGTTGTATACTTTACTACTACTTGATTCGCCTCCCTTTCGAAAGATTCCAAAAATGTGCTAGTGTTAATGATTTCATCTACCCTGTCCTGCCATTGCTGTAGTGATCTAACATTTCCTTGGGCATCTACAATATCTGGTAAAGATGTGCCACTCCAGTCATCAAAACTCTTTACCAACTCTTTAATCCTCTTGCTCAAATCGTCAAGTAAGGCCTGGAAACCTTGCAGTGACTTCACAAAGTCTTGAGTAGGCCTTAATTGTTGAGGCCTATTAGCTGCATTTTGAGAATTTCATTTCCAGATTTTGTTGTGCAAGTTCAATATTCTGATTTTAGGAGAATAATAGTTGGAAATCATTGTAAAATTAGAATTTAATAATTTCTGGAATTAGCATTTGAAAGTGTTTTTTGGGGTCATTAACTTAAGACTATCTTCTCTTTTGCAGGGGTGGCTGCATGCCAATTTTTTTTGGTGTAAAATATCATAATTATTATATTTTGTTACCTGTGTATGATTAAAAATTATTGGAGTGCGTGTGAGTTTGATATTTTTTGAAGATCTAAATATTCAAGCTTGGTAAAGAAAAATCATGTCAAATAATATTAGTCCAGAACAAAATGAAGAGACAGTTGCTAGATTGTGGGCTATATTGAAAAGAAAGGGTGATGGGAAATGTTATTGTCCTTGCAATAATTGCAAGGGATTAAAGACAAGAAGACTTTTAATCACAACAGCTGAGAAACATTGTAGGTAGCATGGTCACGTTGAAGGGGGGCATGATTATCGTCCATTGGTAAGTTGTTCGTTATATGTGTTTATATTGTTTTAACATTTGATATATATATAAAAAATCACTTAATCATGGTCATGGTTTATTTGTGTCTGTCATTATTATAAAGGTGGGGCACCCTAGGGCACACGATATAAATTATCACGGCCCAGAGAATGTGGTTTTTCAAGCGGAGGAACATGGAGCTGTGAATATCGAAGATGAAGTTAATAATCCTATGGAAGAAGATGATCATGCACCAGAAAACACAATTGAAGATGATGGTACAAATACATTGATCCATGACACATGTAGTGGCACATCTGATCATGTTGATCGATATGACTTTGATGATGTTCATGATTTACCTGTACTTGAGAAGGCATGCGAGCCGCTTTATGAAGGCTCCCAAACAACTCTTCTCTTTGCTGTATTGTTGCTGGTGAACTTGAAGGTTATGAATGGTTTATCCAACATAGCAATCTCATGGATGTTAAGGTATGTCATATATGTCCTTTTTTTTCATCTATTTTAATTGTTGTTAGTTCATCGCTAGTAAATAAAGGATCAAGTATGTACCTTTAATATTCTTTATATTAAGAAGTTATTTTTTGTTGTAGATTGATTAGTGAATTTTTTTTACCACCATCAAATATTTTACCTCGCTCATACTGAGATTTATCTGGCATTATGAAAGATATTGGAATGGAGTATCAAGCAATAGATGCATGTCCCAATGATCATATTATATATCATAAACAACATGAATTTGCAACAGAATGCCCAGAATGTCATATCAGTAGATATCGAACAGATCAACTAACAAAAAAGGTGCATCGCAAGGTTCTTCGTTATATTCCCATTATTCCACGTATGCAACAATTATTTAGGTGCGAAAGCTTAGTGCAATTTATGGATTACCATGCACGTAATAGAAGTGGAGATGAGATTCTTCGAATGCCTATGAATGGTTCTGCATTTAGGTACATGGAGGAAAAATGGCCACACTTTAAAGAAAAACCTCGTAATCTCAGGCTTTCATTGGCAGCGGACGGTGTCAATCCATTTGGAGAGCTGAAATCTATTTACTCAGTGTGGCCTGTTTTTGTTATCAACAATAACATTCCTCCATGGATGTCAATAAAGAGGGAGCACATAATGTTGGCAATGATTGTTCCAAGTATTTGTTTACATCAATTTTCTTTAATGTAGTAGCATCTCATTTGTCTTATTTGTTGTATAATGACTTATATGTTTTTTCATTTAATAGTCATGTACATGAATTTATATATATTGCAGTAAAATGGTTATAATAATTATGTAATGTTTATGTTCATTCAACTAGGTAAGTACCAAGTTAAAGATATGAATGTATATATTGAGCCTCTTATCGACGAGTTACTAAAGTTATGGAATGGCGTCACTATGTATGACGTATCTAGACCAAAAGGACAAAGACAATTTCAATTCCATGCAATGCTTGTATGGACAATTCATGATGCCCCAGGACTAACACATTTTTCTGGTATGTTATAATGTTTGACTGCATGACATTAATGATATTTAATTTTATGAATTAGATATCATGCATGTTTTTTAAATAATCTATTCATTATATATAATTATAAAAATTGACATATTTAATCCAATTATATATGATTTGCAGATCTTCAAACAAAGGGAAAATTTGCATGTCCAATTTGTGGTCCAAAGATGAAATCTCTTCATTCAACAAGTTTAGGAAAGTAGGTGTTTGATGAGTATAGGCACTTCCTCCATAGAAATCATAAGTATCGAACTACTAAAAAACATCTTTTCAATGGGAAAGAAGAGACTACATCAAAACCACAAAGAATGACACCTCGCCTATGGAAGTTGGAATATAATAGAATTAATCGTCAAGGTTATACATTGGATCAAATTGTTTATCTATCATTTATGATATGTTTTGAATTTTTATTTTTATTTTGTGATCATGTTGTAATTGACAATGATTTTCATTGTTAATTTGTTAAACTTATATGCTTCATGAAGGTCGTCAAGGCATTAATGGTCGGCTTCCACAGGAACTAAAAAGTTATCCCAAACAATTTAGTAGGTTGCCCTACTATGAGCAGCTACAAATTGTGCATTTGTTTGATACAATGCATATTGGAAAGAATATGACAGAAACGTTATGGAAAATATTGGATGGAAGACATGACAAAGAAAAAATTGTCAAAATTTGTAGTGACATTCAGGAAGCTAGTCATGCAATGAAAAATGTCATTCAATTAAATAGCGATGGAGACCAAATTAATATAAGTGCCCTTCCTTGGTTATTAACAGAGCAGAAAAGCAATGCTATAAAACAAGTCATACGAAAAATTCGATTTCTCACAGGATTTTCTGCCAACATAAACAATATCATAACAAAGAAAGGTGAATTTGGGTTAGGGATGAAAATGCATGATTGGCATCCCTTCATTAAGGAAATTATTCTGGTATATTATATATATATTTGTATACTGCATGTACTTTTCAGTGTATTATGTTTACTACTTTTGGAAAAATATTAATGAAAAGATCATTTTATAATTTTTGCAGTACGTTTTACCTCTATCTCTCCCAGACAACTTTGACAACAATGTCAAACAAGTTATATATGATCTTGGAAAATACATGAGGTAAGTAGCGATATTTGTTCAATTCGTTGTATATTTTTGTTAAATCTCATTAATATATTTGTGCCTTGAATCACTTGTAGATCGTTGTCATCTAAAGCAATCCATAAAGAAAATATAAATTATTGGAAGAGAAGAATTCCTCGTCTAATGTGTGACATGCAAAAGTGTCTACCTTCGACATTTTTCAATGCACAAGAACACTACCTCATACACCAAGTTGAGGAGATTGAATTGTGTGGACCTATACACACAAGGTCAATGTGGATGGTTGAGAGGAACTTGAAATTTTTGAAGGCTTTGGTTAGACAGAGAGCACATCCCAAGGGTTCTATGGTGGAGGGATACATGGTATACCAGACCATGGTGTACATTATTGAATATCTTCCTAAGTTTGCAGCAAAGATCCATGTAGATCGCATTTGGGATCCCAAATCCATTAACAAATTCGAAGGGGAGTATTTGATGGGGAAAGGTAGATTGAGGAAAGTGTCAGGTAATTATAAGATGGTCATGGAGATTGGTATAAGTGTTCCAAAGATTTCTTGCACAACTAGCTAAGAAGACCTTTCCTTGTCTTCTTCTGGGAACCTAATATTTTCTAGGTCCTTGTTAGGCTTAGATGATTAACTAAGTCCTAATCCAACTCCTCTCCAAGAGTCTCACACCTTGTGCTTCACCTTGAAGGACTAACACCACTTTGTTATCTGCAAACTCTCTCCTACACTTAGAAGACTCTAAGTGCCAACATCACACAAATATTGAATTGATTGCAGGGGTGCCAAACACATTGGAAACATGCCATGTACTTCCAACTAGATCCATCTTGGAGGATCTCCAAACTCCTTTCCTACCGGTTTCAAGAATTTGTCTTGAGGAGGCCTATTTCTTGTAGCCCTTGACAGACCTTTACTTCATTCCTGCCCAAACTTTCCAAACAACTTAAAAAACCAATTCCACATTCGAATACCCTTTTGGATTTTCTGAAGGATTCAAAAGATTCTATACTCCTAAGTCCTTCGTACACTAGTTTCCTATTATCTAGGTTAAATAGGGCTATTAGGCCTAGTTTGTAGGACCCCACTGGTTTTCTTGCTCAAACCTCAGTCAAATGGATTGATAGAACCTCAATCCTTCTAGCATGTTAGGATATGTCTATACCCTACCTGGAACTGTACTTGTTTCGTATTGTACCTCAATCCCCTGCCTAAATTCTTCAATTCATTATTGTCAAACCTCTAATCGGGCACTCTAAGCTCGCCTAGGACTTGACATTAAACATAGTTGTTCCACTCTCCATGACTCCTAACTCTACATATGTACATACCAATGGCTCCCCTAACACATCCATCTACCCTCAGGAAAATTTCGTGACTAGATTTCATGGGGGAGCCATAAAAACACAAGCTGGTCAGGACAAGACCAGTAAAACCCTTAAATCTTAACCTATCTATTCAGGACACTAAAACAGCTTAAATCAACTTACTTGCAGAATGAAAAAAGATTAATACTATCCCATGAACATGACTCTAACACTAAATCAGAACATCCAATTCACTTAGTATCACTGTCACTCAATAACACTCGGAGTTCACATAAAAATAGAAATTGCAGAGCTATCTTCTATTCCAAAAACTTGATTACAATCTCCCTCTTTCTTGAATTCGAGCATGCTTCATATTAGATGCCATTCACCATGTTTGTAGGGTATTTTGGTCGATCCCCCACTCCTATCCTTTAGGGGGTCCTATGTAACCGAGTTCCATGCAACATTTGCCATAATGGCAACTGTTGTCATGACAATTTTGTAACAACATTTGGCAACTTTGTCATTATGCCACCTTCCTAACTCTTAGGACCTCTATCTCCTATATTTCGAGTAACCAACACCATTAAAGGCCTCATGGCATCTTTCTAACATCATTCATGTGTTTAGAACACATTTAAGACTCAAATCCCAACTTAAGCTACTAAGGCTAAGCAATGTAAAAACTATTAACAATGACTAACTTTGGTGACCTTAGTCCTACTGACTAACTCACCTAGCCACAACAATGACCTTCTAAGGTCCAAAACAAACATACAATTACTCTGACTTGGCTAATGTCAGATACAAGCCCAAAATATCCTAACTATGGAGGTTAGTCTAGGTGTGCTCCTGCACCAGAGATTAATTAAAATACATTTTACATTTGGTTTTTATGTATATTGTACTTATAAATTAAGGTCGTATACCGTGGTAATTAACTAATTATACGTCGTTTGTGAATTTCATTTTTTTTGATACAGTTGGTCGAGAGTGGGATGCACTACATTTATACGTCGCAAACAATCTTGATTGGATGACAGTATAGATTGAACGATTTCAACAATCTGGTCGCGCATTAACATGGGAAGGTGTGGCTTCATTGGTTAAAGAAGTTCATCGTAATGGAGATTCCAATGTTACACCAAGGGAAATTGATTTAGCATATGGTTTAAGAGATAAACAGGTATGTATAAATATATTAATCACCCATATTATTTAATTATTTTCAATTATATTGATGTATATATATGTTGAGATTTTTTTCTTTGCATACATTCGGCCAAGAATAAATATGTTTATCAACTGACGATATTGCAATAAGTTTTGCATGTTTGACATATTGCAGGTGAAACACCACAAGGCTATGTGGTGCAATGGTCATAAATTTTGAATCAAAAAGTTGGATGACACGAAGAAAACTTGTGATTCTGGGATAACTGCAGTCTTCCAGGTGACTAATGTTTCATCTAGAAGCGACATACATCCAAAAGTCTCAGAAAATCAATACTATGGGATTTTGGATGATATACTTGAGTGTGACTTTAAGTCCTTCAAATTAGTTTTGTTCGTCATCCTATGGTACAGGCTACGATTGAATGAAAATGATCTCTAGAGAACTGTTATTGAACATGATAATGGATTTACCATGGTTAATACAAGGTATTTTGAGCGAGCTGGAAATGAGCCCTATGTTCTTCCAAGTCAATGTGAGTAGGTATTTTACTCAGAGGTTCCAGGTAAAGCGGTTTGGTCATATGTTGTTAGACATGATCCAAGAGGAAGGCCGGTAAAGTATAATGTGGTGGAAGAAGAAGATACTGAAGAAATAGAAGATGATGCAGATGATGATCAGGATCAACAGTTAGTTGATGATGTGCCTGACGAAGATGTCGAAGAGGAGGAACTAGATCATGATGATGTAGGATTTAATGTTCATGAAGATGATATCCGTGTGGATGATGACATTATCGAAACTGATATCAATGACGATGATGATGATATGACCAATCCTTACAATGTTGAATCTAGATCGGATGATACAGATAAAGAGTTGGATGAAGAAGAAGATCAATGACATTAATTTGTATTATCTATTTGATATTAATTTCTTGAAAGAATTATATTTGACTTATGTGGTTACATAATTAATTTATGATGTTTTTAATTTTAATTATATTTGAATTATATTAGAATATGTTCAGTTAACAGATGTAAAAAATAAAAGGGATAAACCAAAAGATGAAAGCGTGAGACCACTGCCTTGTTGGGTGTATGGAGTCTAATGAAGATCTATAAAAGTGTAATCTATGATGGCAATAACTCAAAGTGTTTGGAACACAGATGTAGTTTATAACTTGTATAAATGTGCAAGTAAATGACTGACAAACTCTACTTGAGATAGAATGACAATCCTAGTTATGTGATTCTTCTTATTGATACAATTAATACTCTTTAGTTACCGTGATTGACTAGGAGGGTTTAATCTTTACTTGAAAGAACCAAATAATCACATCACACAAATACAGCAAATGTGTATCGGTAAACTGAATATATGTATATATATATGCTTGATATATCAATTTAAACAACAGAAAAGCATCAATAGTATCAACTACTTCAAGCATGAGATGATTACAATGACATTTCACCACTTAAGATAGTCATTTAATTTACAATTTGGCAGCAAGCTCTAAGCTAAGACAAATAGACATAGAACCTTACAAACACATACGATTTAGGCCAGTGCCATATACTATTGGGGAGTCGAATTAATTCACAAATATTTAGATTTCCATAACAGGTTCAAACACATAACATATAAGACCTCTGACAATATTGCATTATAACAGTGTCAATTTCTATCCTAACTCAATACTTCTTATCAAATCCCTTTACAAACATATCCATCTATGACTCCATCCAAGCATTTTAATTTAGTCTTTGAATTAAAGCAAAAATGGAAATCATACACACCATGATAACAGTGAGATGAACGCCATAACCCTTGATTATATTATTCAAAATTGTGATATGTTTGTACAAAGGAGAGCCATGACCTCTAAATATATCATTATAACAGAAATGTTAGTACTATCATGAAACATCAAACCTTCATACTGTTGGAACTGCTAAATTTTGACAAATTCATTATTTCTTCATGATTATTAGTCTCTGAAAAAAGATTCATAATGCAGACAAAAAAATCCTCACATAGCATATTTTACCAAAATCCGATTTAAAATTGTGCCATAACGCCCCATAAATTTCATCTAACATTAAAATCTTTACATATGAAAATATCGACATAAGTTGATGCAGGTCTCATCGATGATAATATACATATCCTAAATGTATCGGCAAGACATAGCAAGGTTCACACCGATCAAGTTATACACAGAGAGAATGCGAGTTTCTATACCTTATCGGCAAGACAAAAAGTATCAGTGAGACGATGTAAGGTCACATCGAGCTAAATTACCTTTTTTCGATTGGAGTAACGTAAAGTCTATCGGAGAGAATTTGGTCATCGGAGAGAGATTTTAAAACACTGCCCGTAGCGTTATTAGTCTTGTCGATAAAGCAAGGGGAGGACTCACTCGGTGAGACAAACAATGCCAGGGAGAATTCGGAAAGTCTTACCGAGCCCTCGGGTTACACCGACAGAACTAAGCATACGAAGATAAAGGGTGTCGAGAACACAATGCGCATGGTCTCGCCGAAGAAAAAGCGTATCAGTGAGACATGTCACCGCGGGGAGATCTAAGAGACATCACGGCGAGTATCATTTTGTCAGAAAAACAAATACTTGCTCATGGCGACATAAGTCAATAAAGTGAGCATCTCGGTCAGACGAAAAGCTTTCAGAGTAAGGTGAAGAACTGTTGCCCCGATTCATTAAGTCTGGGTGATAGTTTTTTCGATGAATATCATGGCGATAAAAAGCAAAAAGAAAGAAACTATCGGGGAGACTTGTGATGTCGGGGAAACTGCAAGACATCTTAGCGGATGGGTGAACATTGAACAGGCGGACCAGCCAGAGGTTTGAAATGTCTTATCGATGTTATTGTATCGGCGAGACATCAAACGGGTCATACTCATAAAGTTATACACTAGGAGAATGCAGGTTTGTATTACTTATCGGCAAGACAAAAGGTATCGGCGTGACGGTGTAAGGTCATATCAAGTTAAGTTACCTTTTGCCGATTGGAGAAAACTAAAGTCTATCGGAGAGACTTTGGTCATCGGAGAGAGATTTGAAAACACTGGCCGAACCGCTATTGGTCTTGCCGATAAAGCAAAAGGAGGACTCAATCGGTAAGACAAACGATGCCGGGAAGAGTTCATAAAAGTCTTACCGACCCCTCAAGTTACACCGACAGAATTGAGCATGCGGAGATAAAGGGTATCGATAAAATGATGCTCGTTGTCTTGCCGAAGAAGAGGCGTATCGGTGAGACATGTCACTGCGGGGAGATCTAAGAGACATCACAGCGAGTATTATTTTGTCGCCAGAACAAATTGCTTGGTCTCGGCAACATACTCGATAAAGTGAACATCTCGGTGAGACAAAGTACTTTCAGAGTAAGGCAATGAACCGTTGGCCCGATTCATTAAGTCTGAGCGATAGTTGTTTCGGTGAAAGTCATGGCGATATAAAAGAAAAAGGAAAGAAACTAATGGGGAGACTTGTGATGTCGAGGAAACTGCAAGACGTCTTAGCGGGCAGGTGATCATTGAACCCTGACGTGACAGCGAGAATTTCAAAAAAAAAAACTTGCAGCATTCATGTCTCGATCGGTAAAGACATTAATGGCACCATGAAGCATAGGAGATTTTGCATATCAGGGTATGATCAATTGAAATCATTGTCTCACAGAATTCAAAGCGAAGGAGAGCAAGGAAACTAGCAGAGCAATTAAGGCATTCACCTAGCTTGAGTTTGGAATAAGTTACAGTAAGTTTCTCGTCCTTTCAGGATTCGTAAAAATTTGAATTATGGAAGGCACTGGTTCAAGAAAACTAAAGGGAAGAAAATCCGAGGAGGGAAGCCAATCAAAAGCAAAAAAACAAAACACTGAGTTGCAACCAGAAGGTACTAAAAGGAAGCTAAATCAAGACCTCATATACCAGTTACCTGGTTCTAGACCTAAAGCTAGGCGTTCTGCACAGCTCAAAGCGGAAGTTGACAAATTGGACGACAAATGCAAATTTATAGGTGATGTTTGGACTCCGATTAGAGGCTATGAGTTATTCAATTTACATTACCACAGGAGAAATCAATTTGAGCCAGTATGAAATCCATGGAGGCTCAATTTAGGGAAATTAGTGTGCCCTAATGTTTTTATTAACGTCGAACTGGTAAAATTGTTGGCCGGACACTATGATTCGAAAAAGAAAGCTATATGTGATTTGTCAGGGAATCCATTGATACATGTATCTAAGAATGCAATTGCTGAGCTTTTCAGAATGGAGGGAATATGCAGTGACAAAGTAGTGAGTGAAGAGTTCGATAGTGAGTTCAGAAGGATGGACACCATTTATAAAGGGTGGAGGTTACCATTGCACAGAATTAGGTTTCATGGCAAACCTACTCCAATGGAAGACAGTGAGGGGCCACCCTTTCATGTAGACCTCTTTGAACCTCACCTAAAATATACTTACTACTCAGTGGGATAGGTATTAGGGATGGAGGTACCTGAGCATATGGCGGTTGTGCCCATGGTGATTTCTGCAGACATTCAGTACCACAATTCCAGATCATTTGACTATGTTGCACATGTTTTTAAGGAGCTGGATGCAGGTTTGATGGCGATAAAGAGTGGTGATTATGTTCTCCATCTCATAAATTACTCACTGCTGATGCACTTAGTGTTGTATTTTGGACAAGATTTAGGTTTATGGCCCCAGGAGCTGAGGATTTCACAATCCGACAAGGAAGGTAGGCCATTGCCTGTTCAATTATGGACTGCTATTTGGGATAGCAGGTTTTCCAATTCAAATTTCTTGCATATTGAAGAATTCTTTGTGAAACCCTTGTATAGATTTTTTAGCCATCCTTGTGATTATTCTTTATCTGAACAAGTAAAAAGGTTTCTTAGGCCTAGAGATTACAATGGACCAATTAACCACAACTGGGGGGATTGGTATTGCTTAGAGAATGCCACAATGATTAGGGTTAATGGCTTTGAGGATACACCTTTCATTCTGCCCAGAATTGTCCTGGATAGAATTTCATACCTTGAAATTGTTAGGCAAATGGATTACTCCAGTGTTATGAACTTAAGTTCATATGGGAAACAGGATTTTATGCCCAGTACATTGTGTTTTAGTGATTTCACTATATTAGCCAAGGAAGGTTATGATCTGATTCTGGACAAATTATTGCACTACAACATGAGCAGAGCACCAGTGAGAAAGAACTTTGATCCAGAAGGGTATATCCACTCTACCAGACAAAAAGTAAATCTCGGAGGGTACCATCATGTGCCCTTTAAATCTGATGACATAATCAGAAATCTAGAGGCAGAGGAAGCTGAAATTGTGATTGAAAAACATAATCAGCAGTTGGTGGATGCTGAGTTGTTATCCTCCATTAAGGGGATTTCAGAAATAGACAGGCCACAAAGCTCATCTAGGAAAGTTTCAAGAATGAAGACTCAGGAGTATGCCTATGTTGCCAGAGAAACAGATGTTGAGGAAACCGTGGATGTAGATACAAGACATGAAGACTATAGGTCTTTCATATTTGATGATGAATTTATAAAGACCTCAGAGTTTAAGACATTTTTATATAAGCAAAAAGGGAAAGAGATAAGGGGACAGGTTGACAATGTCACTCCAGGGAATGAGGATCAACTGTTAAAAAACTTAAAAGATGAAGTGGACAAAGAGATGATTGACATGACCCCTGAAAAGGGGAGGGAGCTGCTTGAAAAGGTAGGTGTTATGATTTTTCCAGGTTTGGATATGAATTCTGCATTAGTTTTTGATAGTTTCTTAAAAGATAACAATGCTACCCACAAGCTCAGTATAGAGAAGGTGACGAAGGTATACACAGGATCAAGATACAATCCTGATGATGAAACATTGATGATTTGGGCCTTGTATCCTCCTCACAATAAATCAATTGTTATTGATACTGAAAAGGCATTCAGACATGTCATGACCCTAAAGGCTGGGGAGGTTGATCCTATAGCGACTGCTAATATTGGGATAAATATAGCCAAGTTGAATAAAGCCCAAATCCAAGCATTGATAAGGGAAAGGGAGATGTACAAAACCAATAATGAGAGGATGTTGAGAGAGAATGAACACTTGAAAGACTTGGTAGGTGGTGTAACAGAACCAACAAGGATGCTCACTCAAGGTGAGAGTTCACAGAAAAAAGACCGTTGGGAAGGGTCAACTGCATACTCTCAATGGAGAATGGATGCATTTGCTACAATAATAAAAAAAAGGCAGGTTGTTTTAACCACTTGGTTAAATAAACTCTGGGGAAAACATTCACAGTCGTAGATGCAATAAAGGAACACAGGAGATTGGATAGCATAATTCATGAAAGAATTGATGAATTGGAGGAGGACACTACTAGTAATGAAGAGATTGAAAATGACAATTATATTATGGATAGGCACAGGGATTTCTATGTGGAGTTACAAGGGGATATGCAGGGATTGACAGAGGCTGCCGAAGATAGATTCACCAAGTTATGTGATGATGAAGGGAAAATGAAGGAAGCGACTACATGGAAAAGTGAGTGCAAAACAATACTCCAAGGGATGTTGGAGACAGCCACTGTGAAAGATGTGATATTGGATGCAGAATGTGAGAAAAATGAGCAAATGATAATGATGGAGATTGTGATTCGCGATGCGTTGGGAGATGCCGACACTCGTGAGTGCCAAGATTATACAGAGCATATGTCTGCAGTCCATTTGTGGCTCAAGAGAAATTAGTTAATAGTGGATTTGTTAAACCTTTTATGCTTTAAACCTTTTTGAAAAGGCACGTCCTTTTGCAAACTGATGTATAAGTATCCGTTGTTGGATAAATTTAAGGGGTAGAAGATAGAATTAGAATAAATAAGACTATTGTAAGCATTAAATTTTTAGAAATGATGACATTCAAGGAGACTATGTTGCATGTATGAACTTTGAAGGAGATAATGAAAGGCTGTTGATTTAGTGGCTTCATTCTGGTATCAATTGTTTGTTGGATTCTTGCGATTATTTAATTGTCTCCAATCTGATGTTTCTTGGTTGTTTAAATTGAAGTATCAAGTATATATTCTATTTATCAGTACACATTTGTTGTCTTTGTGTGATTTGGTTTATTGGATTCTTTAAAGAAGAATTAAAATTCCTTTCAATAAATTACAGTAATCTGGGAATGCCATTCAGATCATTAAGAAGAATCAGATTATTAAATTTGATATTCTACCTCAACTAGGGTTTATCAATTACACTCTTGTATGTTTATACTAGTTGTAAACTCATAGTTATATGCCAAACAATTAGAGGACCTGCTAGATAGATACCATTCATTAAAGGCTTTCATTTGACTCCGTTTTACCCAATAAGGCATTGGTCTCCCTTATTTACATTACATTAGTTTTATTCATTTCATTTAACATCTCTTAATTGAACATATTAATTCATACCTTGATATTGCATATACAATTTATACCAAAGTAGAATCATATCTTTCCACTGTTAAATTTCCATTTGTGGATAGTTAGATCAAGTAGGAAACATAAATTCAACATATTAATTTAGTATAAGAGTCAACCAATCATAAGGAAAACATAATATGAAGATGAATTTTCTCAAATCTTGTGGTTGTAGATGCCCTTTTGAAATCTATGCAAAATGTGGGAGGATAGACAAAGCTCATGAACTATTTGACACAATGCCTCGAATAATTGTAATCTCATGGAATACACTCTAATTAGAAAAGTCTCATCACTGCCCTCATAACAATCTATCAATTTGTTTTAGTGTCTATTGTGTTATACCCAATTTGGGACATGGGGTATAACAAAATAGACACTAAAATAAATTGAGAGATTACAATTCTTTGAGACATTTTGTCAAATAGTTCACAAGCTTTTTCTATCCTTCCACATTCTGTATAAATTTTAAAAGGGCATCTACAACCACAACATTTGAAAAAAATCATCTTCATATTATGCTTTCATGGATGTCTATACCTTGTTCCAAATCTCCCATATTAAGGAAACCAATAAGGATTTTTGTGAAGGTTGTGTTGGTGTTTAAAATACAATCCATGTAGAGTTTGTAGATATCTAAGAGGTAGCCAACCCCTATCAAGGACAACTACAACCACTAATGGCCAACTAATGAGAGTCAGTAAAGGACTGACTTCTCCTACACTTTTGGCTCTGTAGGACCAAGGTGGGTAAACCTAAACGTGTTCACATGAATGTCTCATGATTGGTAAGAACACTTCCTATGTACAGATTACAATTCCTACACACTCAAAGGGATAGTGATCATCTCAAGGTTTTGGCAGACCAGAGAATGACTACTAGTACCAAAGAGCAACGAAACTGACCCACTTATTTGTTACAATACCTCCCTAAGGAGGACAAGGTTGTATTCAAGTGTTTTGTGTTTAGTATTTGGATATCCTTGCTTAGAACCTACAGTCTTAAACTAATAAAATGACACAAACATTATCTAGTGCTTCATCCATAGGGCAATGGAGTCATACAAAACAAAATCCTGATACGATGAACCCATCTCATATAGCATTACTATCATGAGATATTTTAGCATATTAAGATAGTACTTCTTCAAGCATCCTAAGTATATACAACCATGAACATGTAACTTATTTTTCAAGCATTTGATTAACTCTTTGAGTTAAAGCAAGAATATGAATCACATTTTCAATTAACTATTGAAACTGAACAAATGAATCTTTGATAAAGCTATTCATAATCCATGGCACACACCTAGGAGAGTAAACCATCTTAATTTTATAGATTTCTTTCGATATCAGTAATTAAAAAAGCATATCACACTAATATGTATATAAACCTAACCCAAGGATGACTTCCTGAAACAAAATGTTCATAACACTTTAACAATAAAGAGGACTATATAACTTCCAAGCATCAGATTGCAAAAAATTTCTGACCCTTCACAATGAGCCGTGAAATCTCCTTTATAGAATAGGAGAGCAACAAGCATTGGGCTACATTGTGACACCAAATTGAATTTAAGCACCAAAATGAAATTCAAATTTACATTCCTTGTCATAATGATACCGTGCATGAACAAACGAATCAAAACGGTTATGAAATAACCAGTCGAAAAATAAAATTTCGTGCAAAGCACACGCACGTCCATATCCACATCCACATCCACTTGATAGAACAACAAGAGAAGATAAGACACGTCCAATGGACCCACTGCCAGTAATCATGAAGAAGCAACACAGCCCCGGTACAAGCAACCACTCTGAGTTCGAGCTTGCGATAGCGATGGCACCACCTCCTCTTTACCAACCTTGTGAGACATGGGAGAATCGGATTTCTTCATGACTGGTGAAGCCAGCCTCGCACTCATTTTCTTAACTGATTTACTCATGATAGAAACAAAGCACAACCACAAATAGAAGAAAACCCTTACTGCACTTAGACACAAGAGAATGCAATGTTGATTACATACAATTCAGTTAGCATTTATAGAGCAAGCCAGTATGCAGGGTACAATTACTTGAAGGTGATTCAAGAACTTGCACAGTTAATGATCCAGATAACTATGAATACCCTCAGCAGGATGGCACTATTCACACATAGGAGGAAATCAGGTGGAGATCCTTGGGAGAAAAGAAACCTGTATCATTAATGACACGAGCAACAGCCAAGTAATACATGCCACGCGGGCAACTCACACACTTCTTCCCTATAAATGAACCACCGATTCGGGAGGCACTTTAACAAACAGATGGTGGAGATCAAGTCAATGGATGTTGACAATCCACGTCGACGCCTTCAGAAAACATATCCAATCAAAAACCCGCAGAAGAATAGACCCAGACCGCACAATGGGTCCCATATAATCCCACTGGCACGAAAAGAAAAGCCACGTGCCACTCCCTCGCGAACCTCGCAACACTCACTCAGATATTTACTCTGCCTGTGCGAGGTGTGTGAGAGATCATGATTACCCCATTATTGATGGCTATTACTGGTGAAAAGATGGCCCCCTATCATATCGAACACCTCAGGAAGAAAACCCATTCATCCATTCACGCCACGTGGCCATATCTCTCGAACCTCGCACTACTTTGATGACGCCAGTAGACAAACCTGCGAGGTCTACGAGAAGCGGTTAAGATCGAATTATGTGATCGGATGGCTCATCAGCCCTCAGATGGAACATTTAAGTGGGGCCCGCATTGAAATTTTTGGCGATGTAATACTTAGGCCATTACACCAAAAATACCGGCAAATCAAGTGAAATAGGGTCGGTTAAGCATGACTCGAGAGGGATGAAACCTCACTTAAGTGACCGGTCCACCGTGGCAATAGGTCACCGTTAAAACATAACAAGAGGGTTTTGACCGATCCATACTGAAGGTTACCCTGAGTAATTTAGAAACCCTCTAACCCTAGCTTCAATTTTCTAAAGTTCCATCAGGTTGTGGAATTTTTCTTTGCATCTACCAATTGCATTTGTTTGAAAGTTTCTAAAACCTTTTCAGCAAATCCATTATGTGTATATTCTAAAATCATTATAGTCCTTATAGTCCTTCTAGTCCACATCACTTTGTTTTTTGAAGAAACTATTACCATATATTTCTTATTTATGTTCTAAATTGGATACATGTTTATAAGTTTGATATTACAATTAATAATATTAATTTTGGCAAGACATTAAAAGATTTTGTTGATTTTAAAAATATATGCATCCCAATGTAAAAATGCCAACAATGGAAGCAATGATTGTAACACATAATTTTTGATGTAGTATCCAATTCAAAGGATGATGTTACAATTTAGGGTTATGATTGGGTATTTAATTAGGGTTAGGATTTAGTGTTCGGGTTAGTGTTAGGTTTAGAGTTAGGGTTAGGGTTAGGAAAATAATGTTAGGATTAGGGTTAGATTAGGGTTTATGTTTTATGGTTAGGGTTAGATTTAGAGTTTTGGTTATGGTTGGGATTAGATATGAAATTAGGGTTAGGGTTTAGTATTACAATTAGGGATTATAGTATTAGGGTTATATCTAGAATGAAGTTTTAGGGTTATAGTAATTATGATTAAGGGTTTTTTTTATATTTGGCTTAGAGTTGGGGTTAGGATTAGGTCCAAGGATAGGGCTAGGGTTAAGTTTAGGGATAGGTTTAGGGTTATTAGAGTGAATGCAACTAATTAATAAAATAAATAATATTTAGGGTTAGGTAATTAGGGTTAGGGTTGGGGTTAGATTTTTGGTTGTGGTTAGGGTTATAAAGATAGGATAAAGGTGAGGGTTAGGGTCAAGGTTAAGGTTTTGAGAGAAAGGGTTAGGTTATGATTTGGATTACCCTAAACTCTAACCATAACCATAAACCTAATCCCAAACCTAACCCTAAAGAAAACACATAACCTAACCCTATATAACCTAACACATAACCTAGCACTAGAAAAAATTCTTCTCCCAAACAATCTCCTCTACTTCTATTCATGCCTACTAGAGTTGCAACATTCAACATTGGTGCTTCAACCATTCATTCAAAACTAAGAATTTGAAAGCGGCGTTCATTTGTAATATAATTAATCATTTAACAATATTATAATTATTATTAATCTAATACAATATTAATATTATTAATAATATACCAATAATATTAATAATCTAATATAATTACTATAAATCTATATATGGATTATATATAATCTTAATATATCAAATATATCATTATAATTCATATAATGTAATATAATATTGTTATATAATATATTAATATTATAACATTACTATTAATCAAAGTTCTTTAATATTTATGTCGAGTTTTAGTACATTATATGACAAGTTACTAAAGCGGCTCTAAGATGCACGTGCTCAAAATCAACGGTGATGTTATAATCTTGATGAAAAGTTGCTTGACGGTTATGTTCAGTGCTGGTGACTTCTCAAATTCACAAGAAGATGTGATTTTGGCCATATTAGGAGAAGATTTAAAAGTTGATTCTAGAGCTGAGAAAAATTATCATATTAAATTATGAAGCCCCTTTCTTTGGCAAGGAGATTCCATGTGTGTTCAAAAATTCTTGTTGCACACATTTCCATTACTCATGTTGCTAAGAACCTTGCAAATCCTCATATTTGAAGATTGAAAAAATCCAAAGGTATATTTTATGGCCTCCCTTTAACCAAGGAAAATGGTTTCACAAAGTATCCTAGGAGTTTTATTATTTCCCTCATGACTATAATAGGCTTGGCTTACTTTATATTCACTACTCTAAATGGCGCCATAATAGGCTTTGCTTGCTTTATATTCACTACTCTAAATGGCGCTATAATTTTTTTAAATTTAATTAACATACTCTAAAACCTAACTAAAGCAGGTTGTAGCTCGTCAAATTGGACAAGTGAAAGGTCAACACCAGCGCTCATGAGGAAGACTTTGGAGGAGTGAAAACAAGGTCAATACCAGTGCCGACGAAGAGTTTGGAGCTAAAAAAAGGTCAATACCAGCGCCGAGGACCAGGTTGAGGGAACTCAGGGAAAATCGACGACCAAGGGACAATGAGTACTGTAAGTTTGGCACCCCCATTCTCTTTAACCTACAATTTTCATGCCTAGTTTCCAAAGATCTTCTCGCACATTGGCCCCCCCATTCTCGTAAAATGGTATAAGATAAGACAGAAAAAATAAAATAGCTTTGTCTTTCACATTTTTATAGTGATTAATAGAGGCACATAGACCAATTCTTCATAATAGATGAATTTGATCATGCTTTTCCAATGATGAAACAGTTCAACTTTGGGGTGTATCATTTAGGCAACAGTTCAACTTTGGGGTTCATCATTTAGGCAATGACAGATCCCTACTCTTTCCATATGCTCTTTCCTTTCTATTTCTTCAAATGTATAGTTTATGTCTTATATTGTATTGAAATAGTTATTCCCACAACTTGTGTGGAACACCATACATTTGTAATTATCAATAAAAGACATTTGTGAAAATTTTGTGCAATCTTTCTCTTGTATACATTTGCATAATGAACTGCAATTCATTTCATAATACTTTTGTGTATATGAATGGAACTTAGTAGAATTGAATGTGTACCTTTATCTTTATTTTTGCAAAAACTATCCCAACTTTACTTGATTGAGTTAGAAGCTAAATTAGGTAAAAAAATTGGTGACATCTTCTATATGTTTTCTTGCTAAACATCCTCACCAGTTGCCTAAACTTATCCATTGGGCATGGTGTCGACTCTTGGAAATTGACAAGACTTGAGAAATAGTCTTGAATAATGTTGTAACTCATCCAAAATAGTGCATAATGTTGGCATTTTTTACAACCCAAGTAGAACCTGTAGAAGCTTCTATGAGCTTGCCATACTCAATTTCAAAAGTCCTGAAGGCACTGTGCCAACTTAATGAGAAAAATGCAACAAAATTGTTATCTCTCCTACACTTCGGACTCTGTAAGATCCAAGAGGGTATCCCTAAAATATATTGTCATTCATGATGAGAATGATTTTCTCATACGTGGATAAACAACAGATAAATTCCAGTCTAAGTTTAAACAAGATAATCCTTCAAGAAATTGGCTATTTCTCAGGAGAATTCAGCTCTTATTTAACAAGGAATTGAAATAACACCTAAGTGTGTTTTTATGAAATATTTGAGTGAAATTTCCTGAAGCTATAACAAAAAATACAAGAACAATAAGCAGTCAGAGTACCAACGCCATATCCTAAAGCACGGAGTCAAACTGGAAACTGAACTATAGGGTAACTTTCATCTAGAGCATCTATGATCTGTAGATAAGGCATTACCATCCATTCATCAATACATGAATCTATTACTCTTTAGCAAATCCTATGTGCTAATTTGATGAACTTATTGAACAACTAAAGCATTTAACAGGTCCATTGAACCAGAGCTATAGTCGAACATGATCCACAGGAAATGACAAATGAAATTTAACGAACATCATCTTTGATAGACTTTTCATTAAAAATTCATGCAAATTATTACAATAGGAGAGAAAATAGACTCAAAACAATCACAAGATTTGCATAAGTATGCTCCAAAACCCCATGATTTACTAAGTTCCCAAACAGACTCAAAGCTTCAAAAAATTGGACATATTCTTTTCTCTCTCTCTACTTGATTCTTCTCTTACATATCTTAAGTAATTTCAACAGACCTATTCCTCGGCCCAGAATTCCCTTTTATAAATACAAGGGAGCAAACAAGCTTTAGGATGGAGGATACACATGTCCATTTTTTACTGGACCGCTAATTCCTAATCAGTTATCTTTACATCATTTGCTTGGTAAGAGAAGAAAAGCTTAAAATAAAATGATGATTAATTTGTTATGGAGGAAAGGAAAATGTGGTATCACTAATATTGATTCCCTGACACCAAAGCATCTTTTAACCGCTCCATGTGCTGATTTTATTTGCGCAATTTGTACCTGAATCCGGGAAGAGAATGCATTTCAAAATATAATACCGTAGGCCAGACCTGTATTTTACATGACCAAATTGCAGCTCTCATCCCCATTATTTATAATTCAAGTTCATCAATAAACATCTTTTTCCATGACTCAAAATATTCCTTCGACGGTCAATTGAAAGCCACCACCCGGTCCACCATTTTTTGATAAGGTACATACTTTATCATTAATGACATGGCTGTCTTGTCAAAATCCTCCAGGAAACTAATGACAAGTGATAACTTCTCTAAAGTGTTCTCCAACATGTGAATATCAGCATTTTTGCATATCTCATGAGTTTGGGTGGTCATTATATCATTCATTTGCTCCTTCCATGCCTGCAAAGGCTTGACACTATCCTGACTATGCAAAATATGAGGTAGTGGAGTCAAATCTTTTCCATCATAAATATCCTTTAGTGCTTTGATTTTGGACTCCATAGGAGCAACAGACCCCTGGAATTTTTGCTCAACAATAGTCTTAACAAATTCATATGTTGTCACGACTGTAGGATACTTATTCCCATGCTGCTTTGCTCCAACTGCCATATATTTCAATTTTTCCATTCTAGGACCCCATCTATTTAGCAAAGGGATAGCCAATTCTCTGTCCCTTGGAAACAATTCAAGTGCTTGCAGCATCAAGGCATAATTCACATGAACACCATTCAGCTTACTCTGGACCCGTTTATGTAGATGCCTTAACATATTATCAACAATTTCTAAATTATTCCTTCTTGCTGCATCCCGGATTTGATTTACCATCTCCTTATATTCTTCAATCTGTTGGAGTAACTTTTCCCTAGAAGGATCTTCGCTCGAGGTACTAGCCTTCTCAACCGCAATAGACACTTGTCCCATATTATATGGGACCATAGCCCAAGATTAAACCTATGCAGGAGGTTGGGGTTGATCAATTGGCAGGTCAGCAATAATTTGGCTAGAGCTAACCTGCTTTTGGGATCTTAAGATTTCCATTTTTTCCCTTAATAAGGCCATTTCTGTTTCCAATTCCGCCACCCTTTGCTAACTCTTATTATACTCAATAATAATGTAATTATACTGGTTCCTCAGAGTATCTCAGTTTTTAGTTAAATCCTCCACAGTTGCCCTAGTAAATTTGGCAACATTCACAACCATGTCAACAGCCTCCAAGGCAAGGGTATCAGCAACTCTCTTCACAATCAAATGACCACTAAAATCAGATGTTTCAGCGACAATAGGTTTGCAAGACCCTGTAGATAGTGACCATATTGCCAGAGAATCCCACTCTTCACTGAAAATTGATCCTTTAAGTGCTAATGTCGCCTCCTCCTTTGTTGCAAGAAGCGGTTTATTTGCCCTTCTTACTGTATCAAATACTACAACATCAGCAATATCCCATTCAGGGAGTAGCAATATCCCACACTTTTGAACCAATGTTTTGCCCTCTTCTGGTGTGATTTCCTTAAACCTCTCCTTCAATTGTACTCTGACCTTTGACTGAATTACTTGCTCTGGAAGCTTTGGGTGCAAACTTCTCTCATGTGCTACCTGCTCAGTATAAGATGAGAGATGAGCTCTCCATACAAAATCTTCAAAAGCACAGGTATGGATAAAAGAGTCACCCATCATGAATTCTTTGTAGGCTTCCATTCTCAAATCATCACTATTTGTAATTCTTTTAATCTCATCCTTCCCCAATCTTAGGGTGAGGGCTCCTGAGCTCATTGCAATATTAGTCGGATCTAGTGGCATTTCTGGATTTATTTCATCCGGAGTTACAATAATATCCTCCTCATCATTACCTTTCTGGCCAACATCCCCCTTACTATCAGTTCTAGGCCTCTTTGGGGATGATGTGCTAATATATTCTGAACTCTTCGGAGGTGAATCCATATCAATAATACCAGATACTGATTTCCTTAGGATGGATGATGCACCACTCATCGTAACTTCCTCTATCCTATTTCTCTTCCTTCTTGAAAACACTTTTATTTTCCCTTGAGGCTGGTAGGTAGGCCTTTCTTCGATTCTTATCTCAGGGTGCTGCTCAGTAACATGTGACTTTCCCTTTCCTTCTACAATCCTTTCCTCCTTCAAGACTCCTACTATGCTCTCGAAATTATCAAGAACATAGATTGCCCTGCTGAGCTCATCTTTAGCATCAGGTACAGGATCAAAACCAGGTATTTTCTCTTGTGTACTTCTTACCATTTTTGAATAGGCAATGTACATTGCCTTTCTCTCATCCTGTCAGTCCTCATCAAAAATATTCTTAATGATATCTTCAGGATAGTAGAAATTGTGAACAAAGGTTCCAGTCCGATGTCTAACCTTCATTTGGGAGATAAAACCCTCAGGATCATAATTCCTAGGGCGTACAGTATTCAATCTATATGGCTTGAGTAACAAGTGTGAATTTCTCCACCCTACCTTTATCATAACAAAATCTGCAAAAGCTGTATATTCAGGGAAAAAGGATCCTTTCTTGTGTTCAACAGGCAAATGGAAATATTGAGATGCTCCTAATTGCCTCATAATCTCTACAAAACCAATTCTGAGAGGAACTTCTTTAGGTAGGACAGACGGGATGGCATTAGTGCCAAAGACCCTGAAGATTGTAGTATTGTGATTAGGGATAATATCACCCCAATTGTGGGTTAGATTCAACTCAGGCCTCGTCTCCATAGGTCTTAGAAAGTCATGAATTTCTTTTGGAATCCTGGGTGGATCAACAACTAAAGCCTTCCTTAACTTAGATCCAAAAATATTATGAAAGGTGACATAATCAAACTTATGATCATTTTTGTCTAAGACCTAGTCCAATATTGGATAGGCATTTCAATATCTCCTTCCGTCTTCCTCAACTCCATATCTTTTTCAAATACCTTCTGACCCCTATATAAAAACATATGAATCAACAATGAAAACCATCTAAATTATACCCAATTCTTTCCCAGCTTCAAAGCTGCTAAGCCAGAATCTATGTTCTCTGCAAGGTAAGTGGCAAAGTCATATACCACATTATAACCAGGGTGTTGGAGGTTGACAACCATATACATTATCTCTATAGGCACAGTCTTCTTCAGGTCAATCCCTAAAACTTGACATAGTGCACAGATGGTCTTCTTGAAATGAGGGGCGAAGTAGTCTACCGGGAAAGGTTCAAGCTCATTCTTGCCAATAACAACCTTTTTCTGATTATTCCCTCTTCCCGACACCGCCAAATGGGGTATCAAAAGGGATGTCCTTATCAAACCCTTAGTGTTTCTGTATTCTTCCCTGAAGACCTCCAATTTGATGGGAATCATATCCTGGCTCCATTCATGTAAGCCAAAAATCTTTGAAATTTCATCTCTGGTTACTTTAATCATAGGCTTGCCAAGATGTGTTCTGAAAATTCGAGTCACAGGATCATACCTTGCAGCAATATCTTTTAATAATTCTACATCTTCATAGACATTCAGTACCACCAGCTTACCCAAGTCTAGTCTCCATGGATTACACAAAGGAACAGGCAAATTTCTATTTCCAAACCAATTGGAAAAGAGCTGCCAACCAGTGTACGACAATTCGACATCATGGATTGTACACTGTTTGTCCATTAAACCTTCATGAATCATGGGTACATAGAACAATATCCTTCCTTCTTGCTTCTTGCTCGTAGAAGGTTTCAACAGATCAATAATATCTTGTGAGTAACCCCTAGGCGTAGCCTCAGGACCAACAGTTCGTGCCTTGGATGCCATATATTTTGAACAGAAGGGGATTTGAACTAGGGTTTTTTTAAATAAAAATAAACAATTACACCCTATTCTCGACTGCCATTACAGAAAACTTTTTTATATGCACACAAATCACTAGCAATGACCTATATAAGCTCTAACAGCCAATTCACTTAACAATTCACTAGGAATCGAAAAGGACACAATTGCCAATTATTCAATAGGCAACGCTAATATATTTTGAAATTACAAAAGAAGGCGTTTGTATCACTTACTATTTATTTTGTAAAGCGTCAACTATCACGATAATGGAGAACTGAGATAATAGCTTCTTTTCTAAACACCGAGGAATTCTTATAAACCAGAATGCAACACTGAAATAGCAATCCACTGGTTATTTAGCATTTAATTATGCAGTCCGAGTCGCGCAAGATAGAATGGATATAGTACAACACCAGTTTGTTTGAAAACATGCCATTGATCAAAGATACAGTTGGCCAGACGAACAGTCCAGATTTGGTCAACAGCAGTTTGAAAATGACACATCCTCCTTCCAGTTCAGCAAGTGAGCAAGAATATTGCCCATTAGGTACCACATCAACATGGAACGGATCCCACCTCATTCGTTAATCGATAACACCGGTGCCCACATGTCAACACATCGCGTACCTCATAGCATTATTGAAACTAAAGTTTTAATTGCGCGAGGTCAGCGAGGGACGGCCCAGATGCATTGGATAGTACATAGCTGTCAGCATCATCACCCATCCATCAGTCAGCACTCAAAAACAGGCCCTACCAAGTTACACAACAGGTGGCAGCATCTCGCAAGCCTCGCAGCATTTTTTGTGACACAAGCACAAACCTTGTGAGGTGTGCAATGAACGGTCAAGATCGCAGTTCCTGTATCTGTCGACTAATACAAATCTGCACATGTGAAATAGTTACTTTAAAGAAAGGGGACCACTAGGCAAACGGGGAAATAACCCATGGGGTCAAAAAATAATTCAAAGGCTACGTTGTAAAGGTTAATAGGCTGAAAACCACAGGGACGCATAAGTCAAAATGCAAAACCGAAAGGATAGGTAAAAAGGGCCGGTGAAGTGACGGCCAAAAGGGATGAAACACGACTTAAGTGACTGAGTACTACTGATAGCAAGTCAACGGCCAGAAAGAAAAAACCCCCAAATACCAGACCAGTAGAAAAATAATGAAGATAAAACCACCCCAGAGGGAAGGAAAATAAAAGCTCCACCACATAACACCTACCAACCTTATTCAACCTACCAAATGACTCAAAACAAACTAACTATGCAAATAAAACTTATTCACTTAAAACAAAAACTATCCTAACCTAGACTAACTGAGGAAGGAATACCTAAATAAAACCATTAACTGGTTCATGAAAGTAGCTACCCTTTCTTTGCAACTTGTAATGCTCCATATGTTTGTGAGCATCAAAGAGGAAATGAAGAAATGATAGATGTTTAACCAACTATTGCAATGCCTCATAAATCAAGAAAACAAATCCACAAATCCACTTACCATTCATGTTATCTTAAAATGGATAGGATAGTAGGATAGAGTCCTCATGCTTGGGTGCAATAATGACTTGTGATGCATTGCTAGTTTCCATCCTAGTTAGATGCCTGATAGGACATCCCCTTGAAAGCTTTAGATTGGTTTTTCCTTTTTCCTCTTTTGGTGTGATCATATCCTTCATCTTACTCTTATGGTGCTCTTGTGGTACAAGAAATTGATTTGGAAATTCATGGTTTTCTTCTTCTTTCAAAGAACCCAATAAGGTTGATATAATATTATCATGACTACATTCTTCAAATCTTTCTACCTTTTTTATGGTTGTCCTGTAATATACATAACTCAGTTTTGACATGTTTTGCATAAGTATTTCATAGATAGGCTTTGAAGTTTATGGAAAAACTCAAATGGAACAACAAATGACCTTCCTAGAGGCTTGAATGTTTGACTTCACAATTGAATCCTACATAGAACTGGTAGAACACAAACTATGACCTGCACAAACATGCACTTCTGTATAAAGGCTATGAAAAACTAGACTAGAACCAAGGATAAACATTATCATCACAAGGAAATATCAATAATTTCAAGTTATCACACAATATCCAATATTGAGAAGGAAAAATAGCTTGCTTTTATTGATTGAAAGGTAAAAATACAGCTGAGTACAAGTCTGTGAAAATGAGTTACAATGCTATCTTTTTCTTGAAAGCTCCAAAAATGAGCTACAATACTTGCTGAAAGAAGAAAGAACTAACTCCAAACTATCATTTGAAGTTACTTTATTCTTGCAAAGATGCTGCACAAAGATGTTAAGTAGATTTGATTTGTGATGGACACATTTGGACGGTAGTAACAATAACTTGCAATCTATCAAGACTTGATTACCTTATAACCTATCAATTTCTAGCCATGAAATGATAAATTAATCATAATGTCACCTTCGAATCACATCACCATGAAAGAACTTCATCCAACATCCTTATGAGTGCAGGCACCACAAAATAGGTATTTGTCAGATTTTTCTTCCTCAAGCGAGGGAAATTTAGGAAGAGAAGAGGAAAGCGAGACATGTAGTAGGTCTAAAAGAGGGAGATCAACTAGAGGTCAAAAGATTAGAAGAAAATTCCGTAAACACATGGAATTTTTTCTTGCTGAAGGGGGGTCATGTTCTTATGATGATGAGAGCATAGGCGACATCGAGGTGCCCTTGAGGTACAAACATCTACTAAAACAATGGGTACCCAAGGAACTTCCTCCAATAAACACTGATCTTTGTGTCAACGAGAGAATATATCGCATAGCACCATCGTCATTACATGGTTTGGGCCTATTTTGCATGGACGGCATAAAAGTCTGTTACGTCAAAGTTACTGAGTTGATGGAGTATGTTGGACCTTGTTATAGTTACAAAGATTGGATGTAGCTGGTTCGATATACACGAAGTATGTGTAGGTATGCACTATCAGCAAATTATATACAACTAAAAGATAAGGATCAAAATAAAGGAGTGGCTAGGTACATTGGCGAGAGGCCAAAAGCATTAGGGAATATTGCAGGGTTTATAAATAGTACATGACCTGGGTCAACAAATAAGCAACCCAATTGTATATTCGAGGCACGAGAGGGAAACCGTGTATTCGTATGTGCGATAAAATCAATAACTGTAGGGGAAGAGTTGCTAATCGATTATAATTTGAATCGCTTAGATACAAACACAATTACTATGGGGGTGGTATGTACTATATATATACCATTTTACCCAACCTCCAATTAATGACTCCAATATACCATTTTATTATTATGTTTTTTTTCGTAAGTCTATTGGTTTCATTTCGGTAATGTTTTTTATATTTAATTTTTGTCACAGCGGGACATTGATCATACGAGGAAGGCTCCGGCCCAGAGCACAGATCGCGATCCATCTTCAGGCGCTTCTATTCGACAAGTTTACATCATTGTAATTGTACAAATTAGATACAAGCAAAATGTTTTATTATTATGTTTTTTTCATGAGTTTATTGGGTTAATTTTGATAATGTTTTTAATATTCTTGTTGCAGTTGGTTGATTGGGGAAAGGCACCAGCAGTACAGGAGAGCATCCATATGGAGGTGCAGTCACTATTATGCGATGATGACATCGTATTTTCCACAAACCCTGTGGATATGATGAGGAAGGCCCAAAAAAAATGCAATCAAGAAATCCTTCAATTGGTATTCGTAGTGCCTCAAACAGATGAGATAAGAGAAAGGGTTAAAATATTGTCTGAGAGAGCATAGAACTTGAAAGTAAGCTGTCATGAGATCTTTAATTATAACATAAGTTCATTCATGGTTTTATATTTTGTACTCTTTTATGTCATGAACTAAAATATGTGTTGTTTTTACAAGATTATTTGCGTCCTCATGATCATGTTGCTGGCCGTGATCAAGGTCCTGTAAGTGTTTCTTAGGAAGTAGGGAACGGTACAAGTGTCAATCCTGATCTTCCTACGCATACAACACATCATCCGACCCCATCATTTGTGCCTATATTGTCGGCAACACATACCATGCAGGCATTCAGTAGTCCACGCTTTGGCAGTGAACACATGCCACTACATGTGTCAATACCTGTGGATGCAAAGGCCACTACTACTGGTGATGTTTTAGTAGCATTTCCTGGATCTTCCCGTATTACTAGTACGGGAACATTGCCGATCACATTTGTGGTGACCGAGGATTTCCTTCCCATAAAGATAGAGAAGGTCCCAGGTACTTTAAAATGTTTTAATTATTATTTTATTTTTTTAAAGTAAGTGCTAACAGTGGGGATAGCGCCTTATTATATTGATTTACAAAATGGCAATATTTGCCTACATTATAATTGCAGGAAATGATGTTTTTTATAAACATCTAAGTGATATTTCATTGGAGCTCTTCGGGCCCACCATACGTACACGGTGGAATGCCCAAAATCAAGATTTAAAAGATGAGCTCATTAACAGTTTAGTTGTGTTGTTCGGTGATAAAACATTCAACCAAACCAAGGTCCTTAAGAAAGATGGTACCTATCTAAAGTATGTCAAGGACCAATATAGGTCACATTTATAGAAGAACAGAAAGTACGAGCGTCCCCCCATGATTCCGGAAAGGGAGTGGAAGGACTTGGTGTCGAATGGAAAGGAGAAGGCTGAAAAGAAGAAAGGAAAGATACTACTGGGCCAAGGAAGGTATGTAACACTATCAACAATTTAATTATATACTGATTAATCTTTCTTTTTACATAATCTAACGTATTTCAAATTTTTCATAGGCTGCCCAACACATCGAAGGCAACAAAGGCAAGACTAGAAAAACATGGGCAGCACAAACTTGGTTTTGGTGGTTATATGAAAGTAGCCGCACAATTTGTAAGTATCAATAAATGAAATATTGCATCCAAATAATAAACTGCAAACAATTTTGGTTTTATCACATCATAGAAGCAAAATTCATGATCGCATGCAAAAATGCAGAGCTTTGATTTCAATAGTGTACCCACACAAGAGGACCTAAAGATTGCCTTTGACCAAGGCTATGGAGCCCTGACTGAACAGCTAAGAGTCTCGACTGGGCAAACACAATCTTCCACTGCATCCAACACACAGGTAAATAAACTCAATAAATTTTATTTCAAATTGAATACTTGTGCAATCTGTTCAATATTAATTTCCACCATAATAATGTGCCTATTTGTTTTACACAGTTAAGCAATGATAATCCTGCACATGACATTGGAATGCAACCTGGTGAGGGTGGAGCGCAACCTGCCGATGAAGGCCATGGTGTGCATCCCGGTACTAGATGTATTCATGTGCTATACAAAACGCAGTATGGATTAATACAATTAAACATCTTTAATTGCATTTAGTGTATTAATGAATGTAACCTTTCGTGTTTCAACTTTAGAGCATGTAGAGCGTGATCAACATGTTGAGCATGATCGGGCTAGACAAGATCAGGAACATGATGTGGCTCCATCAGGTAAGCAGGACCACTCTAATGTTTTTTTAAACATTTTTAATTGCAATTGGTGTATTAGTTAGTGTAATCTTTTGTGTTTCAACTCCAGATCAGGATTTAGAGGGTGTTCAACATGTTGAGCATGAGGCTATAAGACAATATCAGGAACATGATGTGGCCCAATCAGGTAAAGAGCACCACTCTGATGTTCTTTTAATTAATGAAATACGTGTAACAATAATAATAAAACATATCAATTTAACATTTCTTTGCTATTGCAGCAGACCCCCCCTTGCAGTCGCGTCCACGCGGTTGTGAGTACACAAGCAGAGCTCAAAAAAACTCAAGGGGGGATAGATGATTTTGAAAACGATACTCCACTTCAGCTTTTTTTAGCTGCAAAAAAAAAACAAAAAAAAAAGTGATTGTAATGATATTATGACAGCCATATTTTTGATAATATGTAAAAACTGAAAAAATGAAATATGTTAATGAATGAATCTGAATATGTTAATGAAAAAATGTTATATGTTAATGAATGAATGTTATATGTTATTAATGGATGAATGAATGAATGTTATATGTTATTAATGGATGAATGAATGATTAATGTTATATGATCGGGTATGGGGAATTGAGAGTGATGTGAGGGGGGGAAGGAGGGAAGGGCCAAATGAGCTTCCACCTTCACGCGGTTGGCCCTATTAAGTAGAGATTATTAAACTACTCTCAAAACAAAGAGAAGCTCAAAAAGGTAAGTAATGCACTTTTCAATATAAGAAATGCATCGTTTGAAGCATCAAACCAATCTGCAAAGATGAAAGAAAGTGCTAACTTTTCACTATGAACATTGTGTTGTGTGTGGATTTGGTTTCAAAGCTCTGTTGATGGAGATGGCTTGTATGATAGCCAAGAAAATAGTTATCATTATTGCTGCTATAAACAGGCCTCATATCGCTATAATAGTCTTGATCTTTCAACGAATAGGTTTTTTTAAAAAAATGCACTTTCTCATCGAATTTACGATGAACCGCAATAACGTCCGATGAATTTGCAATGTATTCGACGAAGTTTCGCCGTAATGACTTGCCTATTTCGTCGCTTGTTCAACGAACTTCTGTCACTATTTCAATCTAAACAACGTCACCAAGACTCCTACCGATGTAATCTTATCGACATCATATAGCTACTCAAGTAGACCTTCATAACTTACTCCGATGATATATGTCTTGCCGATATGCTTCCCTCGATGAGACAATATGTGTATCTCGCCGATGAAAAGTTATCGCTGAGACAGAAAACTAGTCCTCCTGATATATCTTCTCAGGCAATTTTGATCGTTGTAATAGTCTTCATCTTTCACCGATATGCCTACATTTCAACGAATAGGTTTTTTTAAAAAAAGTGCACTTTCTCGTCGATTTTACGATGAACCTCAAAAAGCATCCGACGAATTTGCAATGTATCCGATGAAATTTTGCCATAATGACTTGCATATTTCGTCACTCGTTCGAAAAACTTCTGTTGCTATTTCAATCTAAATTATGTCGCCAAGACTCATGCCAAAGTAAGCTTATCGGCATCATATAGCTGATCGAGTAGACATTCAGAACTTACTCCGATGATATATGTCTTACCGATATGCTTCCCTCGATGAGACAATATGTGTATCCCGCCAATGAAAAGTTATCGCTGAGACAAAAAACCAATCCTCCCAATATATCTTCCCAGGCAATTTTAATTGTTGTAATAGTCTTGATCTTTCAACGAATAGGTGTTTTAAAAAAAAGTGCACTTTCTCGTCGAATATACGACGAACCGCAAAAACATCCGACGAATTTGCAATCTATCCGACGAAGTTTTGCCATAATTACTTACCTATTTCGTCGCTTCTTCGACAAACTTCTGTCGCTATTTCAATCTAAATTATGTCTCCAAGACTCCTGCGGATGTAATCTTATTGGCGTCATATAGCTACTCGGGTAGACTTTCAGAACTTACTCCGATAATATATGTCTTGTCGATATGCTTCCCTCGTGCTTCGTCGATGAGACAAGATGTGTATCTCGATGATGAAAAGTTATCGTTGAGACAAAAATCCAGTCCTCCCGAAATATCTTCTCAGGCAATTTTGATCGCTATAACAATATTAATCTCTCAACGATATTGCCAATACGTCGAATTTGTGTCGTAATGGCGACAGACTTACGTTGTTAATCTGACGGTTTGGCGAAGGTATGCCTCCCGTCATTCGGGCACTGTTTGTCACGCGATCAACGAAGGTGGCATCGCGGTTCCGACGAGCATGTGTCATGAGGTCGACGTTTTGCAGCCCATCGGGATGTAGATGAAATTTGAGTGACGACGCTGACTTCTATTAATCATCGATCAGCCGACAATGTATCTTCGAGATTCCGACAAAAGGTCGTCAGAAATTGGGGTCAAATCCTGCAGTGTATTATTGCATGTGAGGAGGATAAGGATTAAGGAGATATGAATGTCTAGGATTGGTTTGACCAAATTTAAGGGTTGATATTGACTCATCTCACATATGTGAGGACACATAGGGAAGAGGGATTATGATACACATGTACTCTCACACATGCTTGAAAACACATAGAGAAGACAAGCTATGAAAATTTTCCTCCCACACATAGGGAAGACAAACTATGACAATTGTCCTCTCACACATGTGTGAGGACACATAAGTGTCATCTCTCACTTGTGTGAGAGTTCACATAGAGAAGATAGAATATGAAAATTGTTCTCTCACACATGTGTGTGAGATGACATATTTAAGATAGAGGGTTAGGATTTCCTAGAACAAATAGGTGACTAGGATTTCATTGCAAGATTTTATGGATAAGTGGAATTAGATGTGATTAATTAAATTAATCACATTTAGAAATGTGTAAGGGTTAATTTAATTATTTTTCCTCTCTCATATATTCATAGTGGTAGATTTATACTATGAGTTCTTAGTCTTCTTCTATTTCCACCTTGATTATTTAATGGGGAATTTGTCTTATTATTGTGTCATTGTGTTCATATGAAACTTGTGTGCATGTTGTTGTGCAAGTGCAACATGTCATTGTTGTGTTATCGATGTTGTTGTCTTTGTTTCAAAAAAGTTGTTCCATCAGGTTTTGTTTTGACATTATCATCTTGGGGCTTTACATGATACCTATAAAGGAAGAAAGTCACAAGCACCTCAAGGTTATACATATTTTATATCTAGGAGGGGGATAATTTTTTATCATTCAACATCCAACACCTAGCTTGAAGACCAATTCAAATCATAAGAAAAGAATTAGCTTGATGTTTATAAATTATTACTACAAGGAGGCCATCTAAAATATTATGTAGACATCATTCACTATTATTTCTAGTCTCCCTTATAAATCTATAAAATCCTTGCAATGATAGTTGTAAAAGTAGATATTTAAATCCTAACACTATGTGAGAGATGATTATACATAGCTTTGTGAATGGTGTTGAATATATTCTTTATTTATCCATTGAAATATATTGCCACCTCTCCTTTTTCCTCTGTTGTTATATTTCTTCCTTTAATGCCACTTCATTCTTCCATGTTTTCCTTTTTCTCTTGGACACTAGGTTCAACTCCACCTCCTTTGTGACTAAAGAAATTACCCCCAAAATTAATTGCAAACTTGTCATCGCCTATTCCTTCCCTCTCCTCTCCACTCCTACCTCTCTACTTCTCCCTATATTTGATGAATTTAATATACTCTTTAGTCTTGAAGAGCATCCATTGCTAGTTTATAAGCTCTCCTTAAGGCATAGGATAGAAGGAAGGATGTTGTTAAAGGTTGTGGAGTTGGTCTTTATTCCTACCAATTGCATTTTATTAAAATCTTCTAAATCATTTTTAACAAATTGATTTGTGCATATCTTACAATTTTGGTGTTCCATGGGAAAACATTTCTTTGGAGGTATTATGTCTAGCCTATTGTGCCTCATCCATTCTTCTATATTTCACATACCTATTTTCCTAGGAAATCATCACCAATCGCTTCTTTCCCTCAAGATTTTCTTATATCCATAGGCTTTGGTGGATTCTCACACTTTTGTCAGGATGTTCATGCCTTAGCCATATCCTACTATCCTTGAATAAAAATATATAGAGGGATGTCATACCTCTATCTATAGTGTTGCAAGTGACACCAAGCCACCTATACACATCATGAATTTCTCCTTTCCAATTTAATGACCACAACAATAAGCCCATAATATAGAAAATGGAGCTTTGAGTCCTTCCTTGGACTATGTAGCCCATGCCTCATTAATTCAACTTCATCACCTATATTTTTTATTTTATTTGAATTTAATTTCCCACTCACATGTATGTGGGATGTGACAGTTCCAACAAGAAGCACAGTTGGAAGTGCAATTGGAAAGTATAGTTGGTAGTGTAGTCAAAAAGTGCAATTGGAAAGTATAGCTGGTAGTGTAGTCAAAAAGTGCAATTGAAAGTGCAATTAGAAATGAAGTTGGAAAGTGTTATTAGAAGTGCATTTGGGAAGTGTTTTTGGAATTACAATTAGACAGTGGAAGTATAGTTGGAAGGGAAAACTCCACAACTTCAATTGGACAAGTAAACTTTGCAAATTCAATTGGAATGATAAATTAAACTACAATTGGAAGGGTGAATTTCACAACCATAGTTTATCCACTTGTTAATACATTTTTTTAAATGAACCTAAAACAATAATGATCCACTTCCTTAGGCATCATAGATTTTAATAAAACTTAATAATCCAAAGGAAAAATGAATCAATAAACTTCTCAAATTTGATCATGAATTGAGAATTGCTAATACCAAGAACTAGTCTAAAGCTAAGAAAAAGAGGGGGTCCACATTTTTATAGAAGTAAAATAAGGCATGTTGTGAGATACATGTTGATGGTGAAAATGACACAAACAACGTGTAAACAGAATATTTCTACTCTATTTCTCCTAAAAAAGAAAGACAACATATAGTAGCCTAACTCCCAAGGTCCTGGTAGTTGGTTCTCAACTATCTGGTGTCACTCAATTGGTCCATGCAACTGTAATATTCAAGGGGCCTATGCTGGTAACAAAGAATACAAGCAATGACTCATTTATCGAACTGTTCTTAGTAAATAAAGGGGGTTTTAAACAAAAGAAAAAGATAAATCAGGGCGTATACCAGTAAATATGAATAAAACTTATCTAGCATCCGGACATATATCTTTAACAATGAATGTTCTTTCAACAGATAAAAAAAACCATAGCATGACACAATTTACAGAATAAACCATACCATTGCATACATCTAAGGTGCTTAATTTAATACCACAATCATATATCATCAAACTTCAAAGATTCAAAACAAAACTTCTCATTCGTTGCCAAGACCATAGATCAACAGACTCCAATAAATTCAATTCATAGATAATCTAACGAAATAATCTTTAAATTTGGCTTCTTCTAATGACTTTCATCACATAAGAAACAATCATGCTTCAGCACAATCACTAACATATAGAGAGATTGTAATTCATCAGCCTTATCAAGTAGAACTTCATTCTAACACCATATTCCGCAAAAAGAAACCTTTAATTGTATTTATCTGTAAGTAAAGTAACAAAGTATCTCTGTAAAAACTATGAAATTATATCTCCTACTCTCAGGTGGCCAATTCTACTCTCTATTAGCCGACGCTTACAATATGATACCCCATGGGTATTTATAGATGTACAAAAATTTGGAAGTCCCTTCCATCTTAAGTTGAATCCACCTTTTCAGGAATTAAAACCTTCTTGGAAACTCAGATCAATTTGATCTCGAGTTCCTTACATTAATACATTCAGTTAAACTGAAGAAAAGAAAATAGAATGGAAGAGAAATCCATGTGCCTCAAACTGCCAGTCCTGCATGCAAAGAAGAGAAGAAAGCCATGCATGCATGAGATTTATGCATGCAAAGTTTTTTCTGCAATGTACTCATCATAGCTGGAGAAGACTTGTTGTAATATGTCTAATTCTAACCCATCCACCCAGCTGTCTTCAAACTTAATTCTTTCCAACTCCGTTGCAGCAAACCCTCTCATATCTTTCAGCTTCATTAACTCCCTCTTAGCTACCCTTATCTCTTCTTTGATGTCCATTAATTGATCTATCAACAAATTATCTCCATCATCCCCTCTCTGCATAACCTCTTTAAACCTTTTAGTCCACTTCTCCTTTATTTGGCTTAAAGGTAGGCCTTCCTTTACTGGTACATCAACGTTCACTATAATAGCAATAATGGCCTCCAACTCCTCAAATTGTTCATTCAGGCCCTTAACAAAATCTTGAACTTCATTTATGTCTTTATATAGAAAATCTGATCTAAATCGGAGTATACAAGAAGTCTTTTCCAAGAAATCTTTACTATCTTCTTCAAGTATCGACTATTCTAGAAGAGTAGTTTTAGGCAATTTATTAACTTCTTTTAATTTTTGGCTATATCCTTTGTACTCCTCCTCCTGTTCTTCCAATGTTTTAACATGTTGATTCATTTCTTCTATCAGTTCCTCAGTCATTTTGTAAACCCCAAAACTGTCTTCTAGTACTTCACTTATTTCTTGATTCAATTTATTAACCCACCGATCCAACATTTCTGCCTTGCCCCTTACTTGTACCAAATCATCTACTTCTTTCTTACTCAGCAAAATTGGGGTCTCAATAGTAGCAACCTGTTGTGATCTCGGAGCAAAAACACAACATGCAACTGATCTAACTGAGCCTTAAGCTCATCTTTCCTTTGTTTATCCTTCAACATCCTTGACTTGGTTGATGATGCTACCACATCAATTAAATTCATTTGTTGATCTCTAGTAGGTCTTCCCAAGTTGATAGTACCCAGCTGGTAATTTGTCAATTGCATGTCTCCTACATCCTTGTCTATCATGGGTATAACACATTCCGCCACAATTTCTCCCTTGTCGGTTAGCCTAGTGGAATGTAGAATCTTGGCCTTCTTTTTAGGCCTTTCTTTCTCAATTTCCTTCATCATATCCTCCCAATTGAGAGGCTACGAAGGTGTCACTATTCTCTTCTGAAGGTCCAATTTCAACCAAGTCGGAGCATCTGGAGTAGTAGTCATTATGGTTGAAGAAGAAGCAATAGTAGTAGTAGAGGGTGGTTGCACATTTTCTTCAGGTTGAGAATCAACCCTTGGTTCCTCTTGTTGTTCTTGCTCCATATGCATCTGTACAAGATTTTCAGCTTCCTCCCTATCCTTCTATTCTTGTATCCTCTTATCTTCTTCTTCCTTCTTCAACCTTTGTTCTTCTAATCTCTTCTTCTCTAGTTCCTAACTTCTTTCTTCTTCTAATGCCTTAAGCTTTTCTGCATCTTCCTTTTCCTTTTGCTGCTTCATGATCAGTTCTTTGGCATCTTTCTCCTTTTGCACTCGCTCTGCTTCCTCTTCCTCTTTATGAGCCTCTTCAGCAATCTTCAACTTAGCCACAAGAAATTCTCTCTCTCTCTGATGTCTTGCCTTTTCCTCCTCAAGGTCATGGATCTTTTGTATCAACTCTAATTTATCATTCTCTTCCTTGACCTTGAGCTCATGCTCTTTTTGCCTCTGTTGCTTCTCCATTTCATCAGCTTTCAGCTTAGCTTCTACTTGTTGTTGCTGCAGTATGGCATCAGCTTGTATCTTGGCATCAATTGCCTTTTGTTTCTCTATTGCTGCATAAAGTGCTTGATCATCAACATCCTTCTTGGCTTCTTCAAATGGTGCCCACTGATCCTCCTCTGTCAACACTTGTTCAATATCCTCCTCTAGAGGCATATTCTCTTGCACATCCCTCTCTAACAGAGTTTCATCAGAGTCTGTTTCAATATCATGAATTTCTACCTCTACTTCTTTTCCCTTCATGGATTCAAAAATATCATGAAGAGTCCCCTTTTTCACTTCTTCACTTTGCTACTTTGCAAGTGGGACTTGAGTAGAGGATTCACCTAATGTAGGTGCTGAAGTAATAGGTCCTATTTGGGCATCTCCCTCTTGTGTCTTTGGTTCATCTTGAGCCGCTGCTTCAAGCTCAATTTCATCAATGTCTGGAGGGAAGAATTCCAAGGGCTCCTTGGAAGGCAATTTCCTTTTAACTCTTTTGTATCCCTTCCCCTTCTTAGGAGCTGGTTCTTGAGGAGTCTTGGTTCTTAGGACCACCCAATGAATACTTCTATCCAACATTGTCCTCCCTATTTGCTTTATGTCAATTGTCTCCTCACTATCCCAGTCCACCGGATCCAAGCTCTTAGTGCCAATGTTTAATGCCTCATATGATGGATCTAATACTACTCCATCATCTACTAATGCGTCAGGGATATCATCTTTGATCCCAAGCTCTACCATGAGTGAGATGGGTAACCTCTCATAATTATTCTTCCTGAGGTCATACTCATCTTGCCAGTCACTCCATAAATTTTCCAACAAATTAAAATGTTTATCAAAAACAGAAGGCAACAAGGCATTCATCTTCTTCTTTGGTTCAAAGTACTTCCGAGTATGTACAACCCTAATTTCAGATGTATCAACTCACTGCACACTACCTTTGCTCCCACTAGATGTTGACAGCTGTATTCACCCAACTGCATGGGGAACTTATGACATCCTGTTTTGTGTTTCAATCCAAACCGGGCATTAACCCTAAGAGCTTGATAAAAAAATTCCATCAACACTATCCTATTGCTGCAACATCGTGGCAGCAATTGTGGATGGCCTTCAAATCTAGCTAACCTGAAGTATGTGAACCTGGGGTATTGGATGTACCAACATCCCCATTCCGTGATAAATGCCATAGCTTCTTGACTCAGTCTGTATCCAGCATCTCCGTTGAGTTGGTTAATGACTACATATAGAAATGCATCATTAACCCTTCTAAGTTGTGTTTCAGATACTTGCAGAGATAACTGATCATAATGGTCCCACACCTTCCTTTGTCCATCCGCCTCTCCCAATATCCCCACTCTCCTTAAACCTAGAAATATACCTCCTCTAGCTACTGCATAAACAACATAAGAAGTCATAAAGAAGCATTTGGTTTCTCTTATCCTTGTCAACTGGTCATGTATAGCATCAGACACCACCATCGACCAATCAAACTGTTGTTTTCCATTCAAGATGGTCTGAATAAAAGGAAACATCCACTCCTTGAAGTGAAATGCATCCCTCTTCCCAAATACCCTAGACAACATCATGATCAAGTCTGATACTTCTTTGTAGAATTTTGTCCTCTTCAGTTGATCATGGAGTTTGGTCAAGGACTTCTTCTCTGTTCTCAACCATTTCTTATTCAAGTGAGCCTTGTTCAATGCCTTGTATTTGCTATATTTCTCCAAAGCTTCAGACTCCTTTAACTATTCCAGGTTCTTTAGATCCAGGACGCTAAATATAGTTTGAAACATTTGAGGAGTGAGATCAATAATCACATTGTCCTGTGAATCGACACACTGCCTAGTTGCTGGATTGTAAGCACTTGTTGCTGTCATAATCAACTCTGGGCACTGGTCAGATAAAGGGAATAAGGTGATATGAGCCAAACCAGATTCAACAATTCTTTGTGTTCTCCCTCTTATATCTCTAGCAAACATTTCTGAATACAGCTCCTCAAACTTGTATTGGTCCAGATTAGTGTCAGTTATGTCAGACCAATCTGATTCTACCTTGCTTGCAATGGCAATAGGACTCCTGTGGTTTTACCTCAAGGTATAGGGTAACTATTCTGGCTTGATCTTCTTGGGCTTAGTTGATGCCTTTGATGTTCCTATAGGCCGATTCCTTTGGGCAGCTTCTCCTGATGTTCCCTACATTCTTTAGCTTTCCTGCAACAAAACCTCTAGTTAGATCCTTGAATAAACATCACAAAATATGCCTTAAAAATCATACCTTTCATACATACATCGGAGGTGGAACCAGGCAGAAAAAATCCTAAACAATCTCCTTATAACCCACTGCCGGGGTCAGAGCCAAAACAAGCATTGAGATTACACTAACAAGAAGCAGGATCGGAGTCGGAACGGGAATGGAAACCGGGACTGGAACCAGAATGGAAACTGATTCGGTTTCTTTCAAATTTTCTAATCTCACATTTAGTTTTGGTTCCGCTTCCGCTTCCGCTTCCGCTTCCGCCTAGGTTATCGCTATTTTGAAAGAAGACTTTTTACTATAAGCGGAGTCGGAGATGGGATAGAAATGGAATCGATACCTTTTGGAAAACATGTTTCAAAGTTCTAGATTAATTTTGATCCCGCTTCTGCCTAAAAAGGTCATGACGTCATAAATGTTTTTTAATAGTTTAATGCATATCTTCATGATTAAAGACTAGGTCATATTAAACGAAAAGGGGCCAACATATAACATGATAAGACCATCCCCATATGATTGGGGGCGAAAGTACTCTTAGGGCATCATATTAAATTAAAACACGAATACATAAATGCATCTAAACCCTAATCTAAAACAAACTCGATATAAAAACTAGGGCACGAATTTAACCCTTCCAAATTAACCAGACTGAGTGCGCAAAAGATTCTAAGTAAAAACTACCATTTACTAAACCCTAACTCACTATGGAACCCTAATTTAAACTACACATTTAAAATCTAAAGCAGCACGACGCGATCACGACTAAAACGTGAAAACGACCATGCCCTAAAACAAAGAAACCAGATACAAAATCAAAAAACGAAGACAAGAACAACAAACTGTAAAAACTGAAAGAAAAAACTAAACATGCAAACCTACTAAAAATCACGAACCTGCCCAAAGCAAAACGATCTAACATGAACAAAAATGAAAAATGCAAAAATAAATAAAACGAGAATGAAAATAGGAAACCCTACCTCGAACACAAATAAATAGGCAAACCTCTTGAAGAAATCCGCAAGCAACTGTCTCTCTTTCAATTGATTTACTCACACAAAAGCTTCACTGCAACTCTAGTTCGCTCTTCAATCTCTTAAGAATAGTGATAATAACTATGCGTTAATCCCTAATTAAGGTAAAACTCGGAGTTTCACGCATGCCTAGCACCTGTCATTAATGTAATAAATGCAGTAGAGTGGAGTCGGGATTGCAGGAGAACTGGCCCATTACTACCATGTGACTTTAGTAAAAGTCAATGACCAAGAAATGGTGGGAGCGGAATCAGAATGAAAACTGTTTTGGAAACTTGAGTAATTTCCCAACTTGATTCCGGTTCCGGTTCCGGTTTCGCCGACAAAGCATAAAACACAACCAAACACAAAAATAAAACAAAAGACTAAAATAAGAAAACTCAACATACAAAACCTAGTCTAAAACAAAAGACCAAAAAGCAGAGGCGGAGGCAAAACGAGATTTGATTTTGAAATTTTGAATAAATACCGACCTAACTTTCATTCTGACTCCGGCTCCGACAAAGACAAAACAAAAAGGTTTAAAAGAGAGACTGTTGGGATGGGAATCATAATGAGTTTTGAAAGAAGTTTCAGAACCCGATTCAGTTCCGGTTCCGGTTCCGACAGACTAAACCAAAGAAAAACAAAGTGTTGGAAACGAAAGACTCCAAACTTTGTTTGAAAATCAACCAAGGATAAAAACAAAAAGGGGGACCCATTTTGACCAAGGCAAAAGATGGGGTGGTTATGCAAGGCATAACAATACACAATAGCATGTATTAATGATTAGGGTGCATTTATTAACCAAATATCTCTTGTAGGGTAGAAAATATATTAAAGGCCAATCAAATTCTATTACTTAGGAAGCCTTCTTAAGGTACATTATTCTTGTTTAGACATCTTTAAGTTCCATCAAGGTCAATTTGTGGCCATTAGTAATACCTGAGTAATTGTAGTGGTCATAGATATGACAAGAGGGTAGATGGTCATAGTTCAATGGTTGACCCCATTAATAAGCAGAGTGAGTTCTTTGGATATAGTTTATTGATATAAATGCATAAGATAGAGGTAGATCATCTTACTTGCACTCTAATATGAAGAGTACATACAAATCCATATATATTGTTTCATATAAAGTGCTAATTTATTATATAATCAAAAAATTATATCAATCAAAATTGTGTTAAAATCTACTTCATTCTACAAGTTGACATAAAGAATCCTTTTTATGTTCATATTTTGCATCAAGTTGTGTAGTGTAAGAGTTGATTATTAAGAGCATGAGTTGAGATATAATAAAACCAGATTAAAATTAAAGAAAGATGTGTTTGTTGTAGAAACAAAATCACTAAATCCTAAAGAAAAAGATTAATTATCGCATTCTTGACTACTTTAAAAAGTATCATTGAAAGTTCATTATCAAACAAACCTTGCTTACATGACTAATGTTTGCAAGTCCATTCAAATATGTCACTATTAAGACAAATTTACACCAAAGCCCTTAAAGACATTCAAAAGTTTTAAAAAAAATTTAACCATAAACTTACATTCTCATCATTACCTATCTTGTATTGAAATACAATTATATAATTTTGAACCCTAAATTTAATTTGCATTTTTTCCTTCTATTATTGACCTTCAAGAGCTACTTGTGCCATAGTGTATTGCCTACGTTTTTGTGGATTCATTACCCTGATCTTGCTTTAACCATAACATATAAAATATGTTTTGATGGCCAGTACTAGATTAAAGATTTTCTCTATAAAAAGTAATTCAAAAAGCATATTGCATTGGTGGTTAGTTTGTGAAAATCATGCATCATAACAAGAGCATTGCTTCAGCATATAAGTTACAATGATAAACCAATGCCACATTTTATTCAGCACTAAAGAATTCCATAGGACTAAAATTTTGTGAACTGTTCTATGCTTTTTAAATAAGTAGTTGATTAGGACTATACAATTAAATTATATTTCCAAACTGAATATCTATTATGATTATCCTTTTATTGCTAAATAGATTTTCCTATCATTTGGAAGGACCTACACAGACAATTTTAATTACTACGAAAAAATTAAATGTAAATAATAATCTGTGTAAATCTGATTCTTTATATAAAATTAACTGATTATATAACTCTCTGGAATGCAATTTTTATTTATTTTTCCAGACAGGAGAAAAGTATATAGAAATCTTCCACTCAAAAGAGAAAACTTTAGAGAACACCAATTCAATCCGATTCCATTTAACAAATAGAAATGGTAAAACAAATCCATTGTAAAATACAAAAATCAGTAGGATGCCCAATTGCGTAGCTGCTGATCAAATGAAACTGGTGATGCATGTTGTTCAGCTCTTGCCTCATTTTAGACATTTACAATAAGTACATATACCAAAAATTGATCTTGAATATATATATAGTCAACTTTGGATTCTGCTCTTGCCTGATTTTAGACATTTACAACGAGTACATATACCAAAAATTAATCTTGGCTGATTTTAGACAAAGACCCACAACAGAGCACTTGAATACTAGTCATTTCAAGGAGCGCGGGAAAAGATGAGAAATCTTCCATGTACAACCGATACTCGGTGTTGCTGCCCTGAATACAAGGAGGATGAAAATATCTTAAAACTCAGTTGAAATGATGTAATACATGAAGCCAAAGCAATCAAAGATGAAAAATGCAAAAAACATCTAATGTAAACTAAATCTGAAATTGTTATAATAAAAAGAAATCAAATTCTACATAAAAATCCAAAAACATTGAAGAAGCTTGAAAGACTGAGTTCTACTTCTCATTAGCTTGCATTTCTTAGTTCTATTTCTCATTAGCTTGCATTTCTTGCTTCCATGGTTTAGCAGGTTGCAACTATCTTCCTTCATTTGAGAAAGTTAAGCCATTGCTCTTCAGCATACTGTAGCTTATTTGCTCCCCTGCCTCTGGACACACTCAAAGATATGGAACTCTGATCCAAATGTTCTGAAGTCCAGTTGGTCAGAAAAAATTGCTGTGGCATTTGAATATGGATAAGTTACGACAACTAGAGGACAGGATAGGATGACTGCTGTAAAGGAAAAAGGTATTTCCTGGCCACTAAAACGGATGGTGAATGAATGCCCCACTAGTTGTATCCAAGATACTGTATCCCATAAACGCATGAGAAGTTGGCTGATATGAGATCTCGAAAAAAAACCTTTTGTCTTGGCTCTAACAATGGGTCTCCTGTTTTAAAAAACTCTAAATTAGGACTGCATAATTCTCTTAGAATAAAAGAATAAAAAATTTGACTGTGTCTGAGAAAACAAACATTGAGATGAATGTAAAAATCATACCTATGGGTGCAAATCCATAGAAATTCCTTGTTAAGTAACACCTCCCCTCCCCATCACTTTTAACTTTTAAGTGGCTCGGCTGTCATAGAACATCCATAGCTATTTGCTTAAGGTATTTCCTGGCCACTAAAACAGATGGTGAAAGAATGCCACACTGGTTGAATCCAAGACACTGTATCCCATAAACGCATGAGAAGTTGGTTGTTATGAGATCTCCCACAGTACTGCTGGTTTAAAAAACTTTAAATTAGGATTGCATAGTTCTAAATTTCTAATAGAATAAAAGCATTAAAAATTTGACTGTGTCCAATAAAACAAACATTGAGATGAATGTTAAAAACATACCTATGGGTGCACATCCATAGAAATTCCTTGCTAATTAACACCTCCCACCCTCTATCAGTTTTAAGTGGCTCAGCTGCCATAGAACAAGCAACATCCATAGCATATCTTCAAGAGCGGGTTTGGGGTCATGGTGATATATACAAATACATGATTGTCCCAAACTCCAATAAAAATTTGCTTAAGTAATTGAGAAATCTGAATAAAAAACCTGTACACCGAAAGCATATCAATGTTCAACAGTCAGGAGTAAGCTATAGTGGTTTAGAGTCTTAGACAGAAGCTGACATTGATAATAGCAAAGATATTGAAAATTAAAGAAGAGTGGGATTATTATGGAAAATTGAATGTTACTATGGAAAACACCATGAAAAAATCAGAATTGAACATGTAGATTGAATAAATTTTTCCAGAAATGTTAATTTTCTTTTAGCAAATTGAGTTTGTACCTCTGTAACTCTAAAAAATCACCAACATGACAGAACTAGTAATGATATAAATGATTTTTTTTTCTCTACTTTCGATAAGGGAAAAATACATTTATTGAGGCCCAAAATGCGCACCCCTTGGGAATGTGAGCGCCTGATCTCAACATCCAAATTGACTTGCAATTGAAACCTGGGCAGAAGACAGATAAAGATTAATTTCTCATATTGTACAAATCAGTTTTAAGATATTCTACAAAATCATTAATATTATTATTTTTTTCTAATCACTACAAAATCATTAACAATCAAAAGTAGCTTTGTGAATTAAACTTACAATTGCAATTGGCATATATGGTAGGTCGATTATACAGCTGTACAGGAGATGAAGATCAGAAAATATATTATATTGTACGATATAATTTCTTTCTGCATGTTTGAAAAAGAAAGTCAATAATGCCATCCATAACTTTGATGCATTTTGCACTCCAAGATTTGGAGAAACACAACACCCAAATCAGAATTGAAAACCCCAACGCATAGCCCATTCCTATTCCAACATCCCACCATATATCCTCCTCCAACACTTTTTTATTTTTTTCATTTTCATTGGGAGAAGCAAGATGACTTCGAAAGCATGACATATTGATTTGTAGGCCGCATAGATCTAAATTGTTGAAGAATGATGAGAAATCAAATGTCATCATTTGTCCTCCTTGTGGTATTGTTCCTGAGAGGTTATTATAAGACACATTAAAGTAGCTCAAATATGTGAGATTTTGCAACTCAGCAGGAAACATTCCAGAAAATTCATTTCTGGAAAGATCAAGTGATTGTAGTTGTACCATGCTTCCGAGGGATTTTGGAATCTCACCATTGAGATGATTTCCTGAAACATTGAAAATTACCAATCCTTTAAGGGAATCAATATCCCAAGGTATTTTACCTGATAAAATGTTGTCTGATAAATCAAGGCATTTTACTAATCTCAAATTTCTCACAAAATCCATATCTTGTGCTTTGTTTCTAATGATGATGTGATCTATATAAATCACACCAGAATAAGCAGTATTTATTCCAAGGCTTTTTGTGTTCTCTGTTTGATTCGCCATTGCACTCAAGTTCATAAAGCCACTTGGAATAACACCTGAAATATTGTTGCTTGATATATCCAAGATCTGAAGATTTTGCAATTTTGATAATTTTGAGGGCATCTTTCCGACAAATTTGTTAGATTTTAGGACTAGGATGCGAAGACTTTGCAATTTTTCAATCCAATGAGAAATTCTCCCATGAATATTGTTATTCCTCAAATCTAGGATTTCCAAAGAACTGCAATTCGCAAGGGATGGTGGGATGTTTCCTTTTAGCCCATTGAAACCTAGCTTCAATGTTTCTAGAAAAGGCATCTTCCAAAATATATTTGGAATTGTGCCCTTGAGATCATTTTTTTCTAGATTTAACATGGACAACTCAGAGCATTGGTTTAAACTAGATGGAATCTTACCACTAAGCCTATTATTTGACAAGTCTAAAACTTGCAAATTACTTGATTCACAAATGGAATGTGGGATGACACCACTAAGATTGTTTTTGGCCAATGACAAAAATCTAAGAGCTTGTCCATGTTTGCCAATACCTGTTGAAATAGATCCATCAAATAGATTCTCTGAAAGATCCAAGAACCCAACATTTTGTAGGCAAATGGGGATATTTCCTTGTAGCTTATTATTATGCAAATCAATAGTTGAGCTGCTTCCATAATTGTGTTCAAATCCAAGCAACTTGAAGGGTAAATTACCTACAAACTGGTTAGAAGAGAGATTGAGACGATAAAGGTGCACAAAATCCCATAGCCAATTTGGAATATTCCCACTAAGAGAGTTTTGAGATAAATCTAGGTATTGTAAAGAGTATTGAGTTGAAATGAAGGATGGAAAATCCCCAACTATATTACAAGATCCCAAATCTAAGGCTTCAAGTTGAAAATTGGGAATATAATTTGTATTGACTTTTATAGTCAACATATTCCTTGAGAGGTATAAACCTCGAATGTTGGGGATTTTATCCAAGAAAGAAATTGTGTAAGTGCCATTTAGTTGGTTGCTACTAAGACCGAGATATGTGAGTTTGGGGAGGTTTCCCAGAAATGTTGGGATTGTACCACTCAAAGAGTTCCTACTCAGATAAAGAAGTGTGAGGTTTGACAGTTTACCCAAAGATGTTGGGATGGTGCCACTCAAAGAATTCCCACTTAGATAAAGAAATGCGAGGTTTGACAGCTTACCCAAAGATGTTGGGATGGTGCCACTCAAAGAATTCCCACTTAGATAAAGAAATGCGAGGTTTGACAGCTTACCCAAAGATGTTGGGATGGTGCCACTCAAAGAATTCCCATTTAGATAAAGAAATGCGAGGTTTGACAGCTTACCCAGAGATGTTGGGATGGTGCCACTCAAAGAGTTATAACCCATGTCAAGATATGTGAGCTTTGACAGCTTACCCAAAGATGTTGGGATGGTGCCACTCAAAGAGTTTTCACTCACGTCAAGATGTGTGAGCTTTGACAACTTAGTCAAAGATGTTGGGATGGTGCCATTCAAAGATTTTTCACTAACGTCAAGATGTGTGAGCTTTGACAAATTACCCAAAGATGTTGGGATGGTGCCAGTCAAAGAGTTATGACCCATCTCAAGATATGTGAGCTTTGACAGCTTACCCAAAGATGTTGGGATGGTGCCATTCAAAGAGTTAGAGCCCATGTCAAGATGTGTGAGCTTTGACAGATTACCCAAAGATGTTGGGATGGTGCCATTCAAAGAGTTGTAACTCATGTCAAGATGTGTGAGTTTTGACAGATTACCCAAAAATGTTGGGATGTGGTCACTCAAAGAGTTTTCTCTCATATCAAGATGTGTGAGCTTTGACAGATTACCCAAAATTGTTGGGATGGTACCATTCAAATAATTAAAAGACAAATCAAGATATGTTAAGCTGAACATGTTACCAATCTCTCTTGGAATTTGACCAATAAAATTAGAGGAGTACAAGTTCAAATACCTCAATTTGCTGAGCTTGTGAAATTGTGAAGGGATGGCAAGAGGAGGGAAGAAGGCATTCTCACTGAGGTCCAAGTGCTCTAGATGTTGCAGATGGAATAGTCCCCAACGTAGTTCCCTCCACGACATGAATGACCATGGGGAATAGGGATCAGTAAGCCAGGAGGCATTAAGGGAGTGGGGATTGAGATCCAGGGAAAGGACATGGGCAGTGATTGGGTGGTAGGTGACTCCTTCCCACGCGCAGTAGTTAAATCCCTTCCATGACTGCAGCGTGGAATGAGAGGAAGTGAAGTTGAGGCCCTCTTTCAAATCCAACAGAGAATTTCTTTCATCTGTATAACATGCGGAAGAGCATGACAGTACTGCTAACAACAACAAACCCCACATCATCACCATCTTCATTGCAAATTGCACAACACTTCTCTCTTCCTCCAAACAACTTGCTCCCTCTCTCTGTGAAAACAATGGAAATTAAAGCTCATTTATAATTCTACTTCTCCTACAAAATCGGTGGCACAAATCACTCGAAACTTACCTACTCTGCATTTTAGTCTGCCAGAGAAAGTGAGGGGAAATATCCTCTATTCGATTTTCTGCCCTTCTTCCAAATATACAAATGGTATATTTTTGAAAATTTGTTGAAATTGACTGTAATGTATATTGGAAATTGTATAAGCGTACAATTTATAAATGTAATACAAGGGTTAAAATTTGAATTTACTCTGCATAAGATGTTTTATTGAGTTTACAGTGGTGGAAAATGAATTGTATTCAACACAAGAAATTTCAACAGCGTGGAAATTGATCTGTCCATGGAAATCAAAGCTCACTTCAATAGAAATATTCGCATGCAAACAAAATTGACTGATTCTTTTCTGGCTAAGTCGGGCAAATTTCCAAAGATGTAAGTTTGCATGAAGTTTCCCTTCTCTGACTTCCTACCGTCTGTTTTACGGGCTTTCCTTGGTGGAAATTCAGCACAACTTTAATGGGCTGTCTCGTCTAAACATTTTCTACGAATCCCAATAAAATTAAATGACTTGACTTTTGTTTTTCTCACTCGAAGTCATTTATTTCACTTTAAAAATATTTGAGAAAATTAAATGTATTTTAGTTGTCGAAATTTGTGAGTTAAATAAAACTATTCAATTTTATTGTTTTAATATATTTTATTAAGATAGTCTTAAAATAAATATAAAATAATTGAAATTTAAAATTTTAGAAAAAGATTGATTTGAATTATAAAGAAATAAAACAAGTTTAGTGTTTTTTATTACAATTAATTTTTATAAATGTGATTGGTAATATACATTAATTAATTTAATCTATAGTTGTATTTAATTATATGGTTGAATTAAAAAAATAGAAATTAAAATAAATGAAAGTATTTTGTTAAATTCAATTGTTGATAGATAGTTGCGTAATGTTTTGATCATAACTACTGATTTGTGGAATTGCTTAAACTTATACATATTGAATGCAAAACGATGACTTATTAACTAGGTCATTCTCTAATTTTGGGCAAGATTGAATTTACATTGTAAAATGACCTAGATCAAACCCACATGCATGAAAATGAACTCTATGGGTGGAATGATCCTTGAAACACATAAATGAACCGTTGACCTACAATGTAAAAGATAAACATGATTAGAAGTAGAATAATTGGAACTACAATCTAAAGTTAACCTATTAATTACACATAAATTTGAAAGTGATTAGTAATAATATTTCCCCTTTAATCTACTACTCTTGAGAAATATGAATTCATGTAACATACAAAAATAAACAACCTAGCACCTAAGTGACAAGATTAAGTGAAAAGCATGGGGATTGATCTAGTATAAGATTATAACATGTAACATTAAAAATAGAGATAGTTAAAATAATTTAACCAATGAAGTCATCCCCACCAGTTGGGTTTATCTCAAAAGATGTTGAAAATTATCATTGTAATCCATGCCCCTTAGGGGATTATCGGTCTCATCATGAAGTGTGCCTCCATGAACAAAAGAATCATTTACAAATTTCAATTTTGATTTATTGCATGAAAGAATTAGCTCAAGTGTTGTGCACTGTAGATTCTCTTTTATCTTATGAACCCATAATGTGTAATAACATCGTGTATAACCTCAACACATGGTGTGTTATCATAATCAGAGTTAGCATAGTAATCATCACATGAATTAGAAGAATCCTCATCAGTTAAAGCCAAACGATTAGTTGAGATAGTAGGTATGTATTATTTGAAAAAAAATTGACTTATTTAATGTTTATATATGTTTATTTAATTTAATTATGATTATAATTGTAACTTCAATAAAATTATAATTAAAATTCACATTTGATTTATATACAAAATCTATAGGTATGTGTCAAAATAGTGTGCATAAATGTAAGACGGTGAGAAAATAAGGTATTTGCATTGTGTCATGAGTACAAATAATCAAACATGGAAATTATGTACTATATATTACTATTATTTTTGTTATGACTGGATGTTGGAAATTATGAGAATTTGTAAGATCCAACAATGTGAATGTGTCAGTGAGTAAAATGTGGTGCCACTAGTTGTTAGTGACACGTATGGTAAAGATGAAGATGAGAGCTTTGAAGTTACTCTTTTAAATTCAATTAATTCTAACCATATTTCAAGATTGATTAAAATATATATATCATAACTTGTAGAAATTTTAATTTTTAATATGTTGATAGCATTTCATTAATTTGGCTCTTAAAATTTAGAATTTATGACTAGTTCTCATTTTTTTATAGTTCATTATGGTCAGACAGTCATAGCAGAGGCTAAAATCATAAAATGTATAAGTTATTATTTACATATTGCATAAAAGAGGGGAATTTAATCCAATAAGACCCACAAATAAATGGTGGAACATTGTTTCCCAAAAGTTTAGTTGTTGTGCAAGGAACATATTTGAAAAAGTTATAATCTTTCAAAATAGATATTATTGTGATAATAAGCCTTTAAAGGCAACAATTAAATCTAACAAAGGGATATATTTTATGAAAAGTCGCCTCTTTCACCAAACAATACATTCCTCCATGAGTCACCTACCTTGAATGATATAAATAGAAGGAAGGAAAATCAGGAAGAGGGAAAAAAACATGGAGAAAAAGAACAGCAACAACAATGGTTGTTATGTATTAGAATATAGAGCCATTTAATATATATATTATTTAATAGGCATAGAAGTATATATGCATAGATATAGATAATGAATAATATGCAATGAGTAAAGAATATATATGAATAAGGAAAAATAATTATATAAACATATATATATATATATATGAATACTAAGGGATATAAGTAAAAGAATAATTATATATATATATATATGTATATGTATATGAGGTATATATATATACATACAGAATTATGCAATAATGATACTTATAAGTAATGATGACTCTTTAATATAAACATAAGTAGATTATGTATATTTATGAATTGTCCTCATCCTATGTTCAATCCAGTATAAGGTTGAAGGAAGACGATTAAGGAATAAAGAGTCATGGGAAGATATAGCCGATCAGGTGAGACTACTCCCTTAGCTTTAATATTTAGTTGTCCTCAATCTGACATAACAATGTTGCATGAACCTTGTATGCCCAATCAATTTGTGTATTATTAAAAATAAATGATATGCTTTATTCATTGGAATGCACACAGTCGCCTCTAATGTGTTGGAACCATTCCTTCTTGAGTATTGAATTTGGAAATAGACTCATTATACTGGGAATTGGCATTGAACTTAGGCAAACTGTGTAGTCCTTGATTGATTAGAGGCCAAATCTATAGATATGGCTCTAATGATGATTAATCCACATTTATATTTGATTTTTGCAAATATTAGACTTGCAAGATGTATTGAATTGCAAAAGAACATAATGAACATGTAGACATGCATATTGTTTAATTTAGTTTTGTATTCTGGTATACCTTCATATTAGGACTCAAGGAACTGTTTGATCATATTAAATACTCTTATTGCATAATATGTGTACATACAAATAAAGTACTAATGACTGCATATCAATTGTTTGAATTGTGTTTGTAATCCCGCCATGAGAGTTGAGTCATGACCTATAAGGTTTGTCTAAAAACCCCATCCAGGTTCCGCCCCGTTGGCCTGAAGCAAGGGTTGGGCAATCTGCCCCACTGGCCCGGTGCAAAGGTTGGGTCATGGAGGGATGGGGGTTCCACCTAGACATTCTGTCTCGTTGGCCCTTGACAAGGGTTGGGCAATATGAGGTGGTAGACTATTGGCCCTTAGGGATTCTCCTCTCCTGATGGGTTGAGTGACTCCTCTTATGTCTTCATGATTGCTTTTATGATTATGTTTATATTTTGGATATCTAGATATTATTGCTAACAGTTATATGTGTATGTGGAAATGTTATCAAATTGGTGAATGCAGATTTCAATCCAGGATTATTTCATTAGAGAAACTCCTTCCTTTTGAAAAGAGGAACTCCTAAACCTAATCTACAAGCAAATTCTAGGGAAAACCGGGTAAGGGACATTACATAAAAGCACAAACCTGTGTCACACTTTTGGCCAAATAAATAGTTTCGAGCGAACCAATTCCGGTCGAGTATGTTTCAATCGAAACCATGTGGCGTATATGTGGCACACATGGTTTCGACCGAAACCAAAATAAATAAATTTTTCCCTTTAAACTTTCATTTGGCTTATTATATTTGTGGGGTTTCTATTGAAAGGGTTTCAGCCGAAACCCTTCCAATAGAAACCTTTTCAGCCAAAACTGTCTAGTTGGCATCCTAGTTGGCAACCAACTCAACATTATTTAGAATTTTCTAAAACTTTTAACTTTAACTAAGTATTTCTCCAGTTAGAATGACTTTTCTACAAAAAAGAAAAATACCCTTTTGTAGAGCTTGGAGTGGGGAATCCAAATATATAATTTTTTTAATATTTTGATTAGTTTTAATATATGTTATTTTAAAATAATGCAAGTAGGTTGTTAAAATAAAAAAAGAGGTTGATTAGAAATTAAAAAATAATTAGTAAAATATATTAAAAAAATTTAAAACTTATATGGGCCAATAAAGGAGAGAGTCTTCTTCAAAAGGGTGTAATTTTTTTTTTTAAAATGATTTTAAAAATTGAAAATAGTTGACGGCCTGTGAAAACTGTCAAATTCTAACATGTTTGACTTTAAAACGTTATTACGAGAAAAATATAAATTAAAATTTGAAAAAAAAAAATTCATGGAGTAGATATTGAAGTTACCTATTTGGAGAAAAAAATTAGCGAGAGATAAAGTTTTTTTCAATTTGTTTCTTCACGGCCCGTGAAGTCACTCTTTTCTAAAATTTTCAGCATTCCAAAATTTGTCCTTAAATTGAAAAAAACATAATGAAAACAATTTATTTTTTTAATTTTAAAAATTACAAGACTAAACTTCATCAAAATTTCTACATTTCATTAGTTTGCACCATTTTGAAATTTAAAACATAAAGACCACTTTTATGTGGTCAAAGTTCGGAAAAAATTTTGTTGTTGGTCGATTCCTTTATAAAGTGTGACACATGTTTGTGCTTTTACTTGATGACCATAAGAAAATATTGTGTTATTGAAGAGTGAGTTGAACTAATTGATGTGGTATTAAATATGTGGACAAGAAATTTCTTCCCATTCTTTATGATCTCTAGACTAGATATATTTGTACAAGTACATGTACATCATACTTGTTTTGTCTTAATTTCATATTTTACCTCAATTTTTCATTTATATATTTAGATTTCAAGTAAATAAATGATATTTATTTATTAAATTTGATTATAAATATTAGATATTAGACATTGACTATTAACTCATTAATTCAAATATCAACATAAAACAATCACATGTCAAATATAAAATCTCCATGATGTCAAACATAACAAACATAAATGTCCATGTCAAATGTTGAATATAAATGTCAATGTTAAATATCAAACATAAACATATCCATGCAAATGTCAAATATAAACATAAAATTATAAAAAATTAGTTTAATATAAACTAGCACATTTGATCATCAACTAAACTTCTAGTTGAGTGACCTTCAAAGTGAGAATCATGTGCTCTAATAGATTAATAGAGCCCTATAAAAATATACATAGATAATTAAACTAGAACATATATGTTTCATACATACATACACAGTATTTATATGTTTCATTTTGAGTGTATAGCTAGAATGTATGCATAAATTATCTCACTTACCCATTGTTGTTGAATGAATGATACATGCCTTGCACTCAAACTAGGAATATCAATTGTTGCTCTAAGCTACATACATGTAAAAGAGAAAATTAATTTTAAACAATAATTATGTAGGACTTCATGCATATGATTTATATTTTACAATATAAAATTTAACTTAAAACCTTAAAATAGAAACTATTATTGTACTAGGAGGAACACCATCTCCAACCAAATATACATACGCTGACAAATATGTACCTACAATATATGAAGTAGCCTCTACCTCTAGTGAAGATGTCTCATCCAATAACTATAATAATGATATGTGCAAAGGGCTATAAATGTAGATGGAATTGAACCTAAAAAATCCTCTATGAAACCCATCCCTCATATAATATACTCTAATGCATCACTAATACACTACTAAAGAGTAGCAAAATAATCTCTAGATGAAACTAAATTGAGGCACATGACTCCTACCTGGTAGAGGATCCAACTCAATCTACATCGTAAGGTTGAAATTCAGGTTTTAGACTCTCTAAATTTATAAGGACATGATCCAAACATACACATACACCTAACAAATGGATGTCTAGCTATAAAAATATCACTCGATATGCCCTCATCATCAAGTCCTCAAAAAATTTGGGCTCACCTATGAATTTGACCATCATCTATGATACAATCAAGATCTTCTAGGGATGGGATGAAAGCAACATGATAGGTATATGATTGTGATTATGATGTTCCACATGATGTAGATGATTGTATGGATGCATCATGTCAAGTAATGGTCCACACAATCTAACTTGATATGGTTTACATATGTACAATAATTTCAACAATACCACTAATTTCTTCCCTTTGGGAAGCACTAATACGATCAACAATAATATAATGGGATGGAGAGATTGTAGAGTATTCTCACCAATAAATCTCCTATACATAAGAGGTTATTTATCTACAATGTGGTATATTTTTAATTACACCCATATCCCAATATGGAGGTAAATCTAAATAGTTTATATTGAGGCCTAAGTAAACCTCAACACATAATTGTTGTGAAAAATATAATGAAATTTAGTTGTTATTAGGACAATGACCATGGGCAACAATAAATATAAGGTATTTCAATGGTGACAAATGAGAGTACACATACTTGGTGATTTAATGTCCCCTAACACTATATTTAGGTGCATACTATAGAAAATAATCTCTTTTAATAAATTCTTTGAATCATTGGGCGTATTTTGTTGGAAAAAATAGTCAAAGAAACATCACCAGACACTTTTTTGCATTTGGACAAGAATAGTTGCTAAAGTATCACCATAATAAACACTTACACCACCTAGAAAGTTTCTAATATGAATAAAAATTTGCAATATAATATTATAGTTTTATATATAAATAATGTGGTATATGGTTCCTCTAAAATTACAAGTACAATCTAACAATTTTCCTATCTATATATCCAAAAAGTTCAATCATGTTCATTGTACAAAAGAAAGAAAATTATATGTACATGTATACATCTACATGAAAATTAGTAAAATTTAACATTGCATATATATAATAGTGTTGTGTATGCAAACATATAAAGCAATTCTTGATTTTAATTTTTAGGCTGAAAATTAGTTTAAATCCTATCAAGTTTGAGTAGCACATTCTATCCTAGATACATGTACATACATTCATACAAAAATTCATAAATATTCAATTGAATAATGGAATCACACACAATAAAGATCTTCATTATTACAATAAATAAGAATAATTATAAAATAAAATATATATGAAATTTCATCAAATGATAATAACATCTACAAAACATTATAACATGGAGAAATTACTCATAAAGATATATGAAATACTGAGATCTAGCTCATTGAAAGACAAAATTGCATTGTTAATGTGATCCCTTTTAAAATGCTACTCCTAATGTGAGATGCTAAACAAAACTAATGATGCAATAACAAAAGAAATAACACTAAAAGAGGACACCTCACTAAGATTAGCGTAAGAAAATGATGAAGCAAAGAAGTAAGATAAAAACAATTGATGATTGAAGTTGGTTATACCTTTCTTTTGTTGCTCCTTCCTTGGTTGGCCCTTTGATTCTTGAAGAGTTGTGTGCTCATTGGATGGCAATGGAATTGAATGGATGCAAGATGAATTGATGATGCTAAGTGCTATGATAGATGAGAGCTCAAATGACAAATTTGCAAGAGTTTTGTTGCAAAATATTTGATCCCTAAAATGAGGGAAATGAGGGGATATTTATAGACTAATTTGAATTCTCTAGAGAATTCAACGGTCGAGATTGATCCAACAAAGATCAAGATGAAGGGCTATGGTGAGTTGAGGACTCACAAACCCTCACATCTTGACATGTGGAAGGTGAGATGTCTTAGGGTGGAGTGATGTGGAAATGAGGTGGAAGAGAAGGACAAGAGGTGGAAGGGAAGTATATGAGGTGGACGAAGGACAAGTACCTTTGAGGTACCTTGGGGGATGAGAAGATTTCGTCAAAAAAGAACTTCTTGTCCCGAAATGAGGATGAAAGAGACTTTTGAGGAATTTTAGAATTCCTCAAAAATCTCCATGGGAAAAGGGGAAGTGTGTGGGAAAAATAAATGTAAAATTTACATTCAATGGAGAGTTTATTGGATAAAAAGAGGTCTCCAAAAAGCTGAAGATTTTTCACATGTGGGTGATGTGACAAGTCCAAGGTTCTAGAAGCCTTTGGCACATGTAAAATGACATGTCACATTTGCATGGGGATAGGGTAAACCTTGGAAGAATAAAAGTGAATTAAAAATTCACATGGGGAAGAGAGGAGTCTTGAGCAAATAAATGTGAATTAAAAATTCACATGGGGAAGGGAGTCCAGGCTAAAAAGGGTAAGTGGGAAGGTTGACCAGAAAAGGTAAGCCAAATGTGGCTAATGATTCTGATTAGGGTTGTGCAAACACAGGATAAAGATAATTAATGAGAGATTAGAGGCAAGTGGGAGATTATGGAGGATGTGACACTTAATCTTGATTAAGTGGTGCACATCCTAAACACAAATTAATTGCTTTAATCCGAATTAGAAGAGGGTTATGGAGAATGTGACAAGGAGAGAGACAAAAAGGAATTAAAAATTGGATTTAATCCAAATAGGTTAAATGACCAAATTAAATAACTTTTCATGTTTATTTAATTTAGAGAAGGAAAGGGGGTAAGGTAAAGTATTTAATTTATTTAATTACATACTTTAGGAACCTTAGGCAGAAAATGAAATAATGATTAAATAAATTATTTAATCACTATTAATGAAATAGATAAATAAAGTAGACGATTTTGATCATATGGAAGTATCAAATTTGGATGTCTACATTTTTCCCCTCTTAGAAGTACCGTTAGAATAACCATGCTTCGAAGAAAAGAAAGTGCAGATGACTCCATAGAAGAATTAATCGGAAAATGATGCCCCAGGGTGGGGAAGAGGATCTGAGACGTCCAATTAGTGGGGAATAGATGAAGATGCCCCAATCCTAAAAGGGATTGACTATGATAGGGAAAATGGATTAATGTGAAGGGTATGCCCCTCGAGAGAGTGACAGGGGAAAAAGAAGGGTCTCGGGAAACATCTCGATAAGAAGAAATAGATGGTATAGTTGGAAAGAGGGCGAAAAATTAGGCAAGTTTGCCTTTTGAATGAAGGTAATCAGACAAATGAGGTGCAAATGGCGGCCCCGAGAAGTGAAGGGATTAATCAAAGGAATAAAAAGGTAAATAAAAGGTAAAAATACCTTTTAAAAGTGAATATAAGGTAATTTTGAAAATTAGCTCACCTCATTTGCACTGTAGCAGTTGAGAGAAGAAGAGAGAGAGCAAGCAGATGAGGAGTGAAGATATCGGAAGATAATGACACCGAGATCGTCCACCAGATAGATGAGGTTTGACGGTTGTACAGACAGTAGGATGGGCCCCACCAGGTAGGTGACAAAACCCCTCATGCGTTATTTTTGTAATTTTAACACATTTTGAAATATTTTACCAAAAATGTGAAATATGGGTTTTGTGGGCGGGAGAAAATGAAGAAATGGGTAGAAAAAATCAAATTCAAAAATTGAAAAAAAATGTGATTTGGGGGAGGGAGAAAAAATTATGTCATTGAGGGGCGTATACGCCCCCCGACAAGCGGGTCCACCCCGCTGTGGGGCAAGTCCGCCTCGGCCAGGGGCAGGTCTGCCCTGCTGCGGGAGGCAGCGGCGTTGCCCAGGCCGACAGGCCACCGAGGGGGCGTCGCCTAGGCCGGTGGGTCGCCACGGCGGCGGGGCTACCCCAACCTGGGGCGGATATGCCCTGCTGCAAGGGCAAGTCCGCCCCATTACAGGGGCAGATCCGCCCCTGCAAGCCACGGGCGGATCCGCCCTAGCAAGCTGCGAGTGGGTCCGCCCCGCTACAGTGGCGGATCCGCCCTGGCAGGCCACGGGCGGATGCACCCCAGCAAGCCGCGGGCGGATCTGCCCCGCTGCAGGAGCGGGTCCGTCCCGACCGGGAGGAAGGAGGGAGGGAAAAAAGAAGAAAAAAAGGAGAGAGATAAAATAAGAGAAGAAGGGAGAGAAAAAGAAAGACAAAAAAAGCGTGGTAGGAAGAAGATTTTGAGAAGAAATTTTTTGATAAGGGGGAAAAAAAAATTTGCAGGATTTTGGTAGATTGCGGACTCATGAGCGGAGGCTGGAGGCGTTGGTGGCAACGATTGAGGCGATGACCAGAGTGGATCATGCAGCTTTGGAGCGGACGGGGTTACTGCACTTAGTGTAGTTTCCTAAGATCAGGGCTCATCGGGCGATGTTGACAGCCCTGATAGAGAGGTGGAGCTCGGCCACATTGACGTTCCATTTGTCGACAGGAGAGATGACCGTGACATTGGAGGATGTGTGGTGGATCCTAAGGTTACCAATAGCGGGATGATTAGTGAGTGAGGAGGAGTCGAGAGGAGCTCAATTAGATGAGACCATTCTAGTGTTATTTGGGTGAGATGACTTGCCGATACAGAGGGGGAGGTTGGATGTAGACAAACGCCTATTCCTGGGGGTGCCGGCATTACCATTGTTTCTATGTTGCTTGATCAACGGGATTATGTTGCCAGAGCGGAGTAGGCACTTCTGCAGCCTACGGTACATGGGGGTGATTCGGCATATTGTCGAGTGGAGGGATGGGCAGTTTTCTTGGGGGTCATGTGTATTGGCCCAGTTATATCGGGACATGCACGTGATTTGTTATTGGGGGGTGCAGAGCTTGACGCACCGGATGCTACTGCAGGTATGGGGGTGGGCGCACATCGTGGTGACGAGACCCATAGTGATCAGGGGAGGAGACCTAGATGATAGAGAGTCATTGGCGTGGCAGTTCGGGGCAGTCAGGGGCTGCATCTTATGGTATGAGACACAAGGAGAGGTGGAGCGGTGGAGGAGAACATTCGATGATTTACGGGGGAAGGACATTATATGGCGGCCATACATGTTTCAGCGGTTTAGAGGATGGAGGACCGAGGAGGAGAGACATCGAGGATTCTTTAGATGTAGATGTTTCCTGATTGGGCGCCCGGGGCACATAGTGGAGATGCATCGTCCAGACAGAGTGATGCGGCAGTTTGGACTTGTGCAGGACATTCCAGGAGCGTCAATTATGTTTCGTCAGCTTACCAGAGAGGTACCTTGGGGGGCAGCGTTGTCAACGAGGGGCGTGAGGGAGGCGTGGGTGATGGCAGGTGGGGTGTTCTATCCAAGGAGGTGGGAGGGTCTAGAGGATGTTGGAGTGATAGATTGATATGATCGGTGGTTTTACAACCACCAATGGGAGAGGGTTACACCGGAGGTGCTTGTCGTGGGAGCTGTAGAGGGGGGGCCAGAGGATGAGCAGGAGGGGGGATAGAAGGAGGAGTCGGAGCAGGGTGGACATGAGGATGAGGGACATGAGAGTGGTGGTGCGGAGGAGGGTGTCGTGGGAGATCAGCCGGCGAGGAGGGGTAGAGTCAGGAGGAGTCGACGGCTAAGGAGGGCGAGGAGAGCTGTGGTAGAGGAGATGGAGGCAGGAGAGGCAGGTGAGGAGGGAGAGGAGAGGGGGGCAGGAGGAGTTGATGGGGGGAGGAGATAGAGGTGGTGAGATTGGAGTGAGCCAGAGGTGGAGATGCTTCGGGTGGTGGAGGGGAGGGTTGCTCAGCCAGGGATTGGCGGTAGAGTGCGGTGGAGGCGGGTGCAGGTGAGGGCTGAGCAGGAGGAGAGAGAGCCCCAAAGTCGCAGGTGGATGTGAGAGCTAGAGATCCGTAGGAGGAGGTAGAGAGGGTGATGGATGTTAGAGGACGGCCCGGGGAGAGGCCTGAGAGTAGTCGACAGAGGAGAGTCCAGCTAGTTGAGCTGGAGGTGGGGGAGAGGCAGTCTAGAGGGGATCCGTGAAGATTGATGAGAGTGGGGAGGAGAGGACAGCCGCGGAGGATTCGGTTGGCATGTCGGGCAGAGCCGGTGCAGGAGGAGAGAGAGAGGGAGGCGATGGACCTGGATGTACAGGTGATGGAGCCCTTAGCCATAGTACTAGTAGCTACAGTGGATGATCTGGTGGTGTTACTGAGAGGGGCCCAGGTGAGGATATCAATGATAAAGGAGGATTTGAGGAGGGCAGAGGCAAAGGTGGAGAGGGTGAAGGAGACAGAGATGATAGTGTTTGAGCGGGTTGTAGGCCAGCTGACGACAAATATACAGGTGGTTGAGAGGGAGAGGGATGAGACACGAGTAGGGATGGAGAGAGTACAGAGGGAGCTGGCTCAGATGACATGAGACTGAGTTAGGCTAGAGGTAGCGATGACAGTTGCTCAGATGTGAGGTCATTCAGAGTCAGCAGGAGGGGGGGAGATGGAGGAATTGAGACTTCAAGTGGCAGGATTTCAAGAGGAGAGGACAGCACTGTAGGAGAGGGTATCTTCAGCAGAGGCATTTGTAGAGGAGATGAGGGCGAGACTCGAGGCTGCAGAGGTCGGACTAGAGACGATGCAGCGAGAAAAAGAGAGTGCACAGGGACAGGTGCAGGCTCTACAGGGGGGGAGAGGGACAGTGTATAGGTACAGATGTAGGCACTACAGGGAGAGAGGGACAGTGTATAGGTATAGATGTAGGCACTACAAGAGGAGGGATAGTTTATTGAGACAGGTCCAGATCCTACAGTTCTAGAGAGACTCAGCAGTGGGCCGGGCAGAGAACGCCGAGAGGGATATAGCACAAATGCGAGGGTAGGGTGATGAGACGGTGCTAGAGACTATGCGAGCAGAGAGGGAGAGGTTCGCACAGTAGATACAACTACTGACAGCGGCACGGGAGGCATGGGAGTAGGAGCAATGGGCCATGAGCAGAAAGCGGGATAGGTTTAGGCATGAGCAAAATGTCGCTCGGTACCAGGTTGGGCAGAGAGATGAGTATATACACGAGGCAACATACTGGAGGGGTGCGTACGAGCAGGCAGTGCCAGATCCGGTGTAGCGTACAACGCAGTATGTTAGGCAGATACCCCAGATGTCAACACCGTCCCAGTCTTTAGGGACACAGACCAGAGGATACAATGATTTTCAGTCGACTCCTTCTCGGTTTAGGACCCCAAGGCGTGAGTCTCAGGGGACTCCGACATATAGGGGACTAGTACCTGTGTCTCCTCAAAAGTCAGGTGTGGGCAGCTCAGGACAGGGAGAGGACAAGTGACAGGATATAGGTGCTTTTGACAGGTACCAGATGGTAGTGTAGTGCATATTTTCAAATGCACCTTATTTTGAGCATGATATGGAGGTGAGTATGTGGTGACCATATTTTGGATATGGACATTGTATTATTATGATGATGATATGTGATGGTCCCCATTGATATTATGCCACACATTTTGGTGATGTATGGTATGCATATGATGTTTTATTGATGTTCCTATGATAGCTGATGTATGTTATGCATATGTATATGATGTGTTTGTGGTGATATGGATGTTGTTTTATGATGTGAATGTTTTACTTATGCATGTGTGATTATGGATAATGTTAATGATTTATGAATGGGAATGCAATTGTATTAATGATGTAAGTAATATGGGCCTATTAATGATGCATGTATGGATGAATGATCATAATGAAGTGAATGAACCGACATGAATTAATGTAATAGGATAAATGAACTTAATTTAAATGGATAAATGAATGGACGTAAATGATGTAATATGGGTAAATTAATGGATGTAAATGGATAAATGAACTTAATGAATTGATGCAATATGGATAAATGGATGGATGTAAATGGATAAATGAATTTAATGAATGTGTGCAAAATGGATGGGTGTAAATGGATAAATGAACTTAATGTAAATGGATGAACTTAATGAATTGATGCAATATGGATAAATGGATGGATGTAAATGGATAAATGAATTTAATGAATGTATGCAAAATGGATGGATGTAAATGGATAAATGAACTTAATGTAAATGGATGAACTTAATGAATTGATGCGATATGGATAAATGGATGGATGTAAATGAATAAATGAATTTAATGAATGTAAGCAATATGGATAAATGGATGGATGTAAATGGATAAATGAACTTAATGAATGTAGACACAAGTATAAATGGGTAGGTGATATGTGTAGGATGTGCAGGTTGCAGTACCTGTCAAAGACCGTAAGGATCCTGAGAAGAAAAGTTACTAAGAGTGAATGAGGGTTTGCACAACCAAAATCACGAGTCATAGATGTAGGAGCAAGATAGGATGAAGGGGGAATATGCAATGAGATTAAATGCAACATGAATGCAATTTTGCCATCTTTTAGAGCGCTGATTTTTGCTATAGCATAAGAAATCGAGTGTCAGGGTATGTAAACCAAGATGGATTAATATCTAATGCATAAAACAAACATGACAAACAAGAAGGATATCCCAATACCCCAAAGTCACGATGACTTTGGTCGGGCCAGGTATTGGAATAACCACAAGCACAAAGAGATGCCCCCACATAACACGGGATCCGAAAGGAATCCCGGTGGGTACCATGTGGGGCATCCCAGCAGACAGCAACAAAATTCAAGAGATGTCCCTATGTTAACTAGGCAAAACACACCACAGTATGAAGGATCATGGCGATCTTGACTAGTGTTTATAGGGAGCTCAAATGATAAACAAAATCCAAAAGTACCAAAAGATCGTAATCAATTACAAGCATCCTTTTCCATAAGATCCCAAGGATGGATGGGGTTGATGTAGTCTGTTAGGAAGGATGCATCCTGTTAAGACCGATGATGGATACTAAGCTAAAGTGACCTAGGTGACGCAGGATGACTGTCATTGGGCAGATTTCTTGATACGAGGAGATCTTGTTTGTGAAGAATCAGCGATGATAGGGACATACTTGACAACAAGACAGCAAGAGGATGAGACACAACCTAAAGACCTAGGGGCTTGAGGGTTGATGAAAATATCAACCTTGCCTATGTGAAAGCGTAGAGCCCTCATAGTTCAGGAAAAGACCATGATAAAAGAGTGGAAAGTGGACTAATGGAAAACAATGGAAGACCAAAACAAACACAAGCCCCAGGGGCAGATCAAAAGATCAACCTTGCCTACGTGCAAGCGCAGGGGCAATGTAGTTCAGACATGAAAAAAGACCGAGGATGGATAAGATTGGAAAGTGGACCATGAGGATAGATGATGAAGGACAAAATGCCTCGGGGGCCGATCCAAAGATTAGCCTTTCCTACGTGCAAATGTAGAGGTGTCGTAGTTCAAGAGGGGATGATGATAAAAGCAGAAAGAGGGTGATGACGACAAAAGATGGAGGAAGAAAACACGGAGAAGCCCCGGGGGCAGATCAAAAGATCAACCTTGCCTACGTGCAAGTGCAGGGTTAACGTACTTCACCATGAGACCTAGATGGAGACGACCATGAAGAGTGGGCCTAGATGAAGACATACACAACAATGAGGTGACACAAGCTCAGATTAGGATAATAAGCTCAAGATTGCAGATAGCGAATGACGGTCATCCAATTCTCAACCAGAATATACCAAGCGACGAGGTGATGCAAGCGGATGGGAGGATATGGGGATTGAGGAATCGGCGGGTAAGTCATAGAGTAACCAGGACGCGAGGTAGATAATGATTCAGCCCTATACGAAAGGCGCCTGTTGCCAGGTTTTCACCAATCGTACGTATCCAAGGGCTCGCCTTCAGGGGTGGAGAGCCTGTAGGCACCAAAACCATACTTTGAGGTGATAAAATAAGGGCCCAACCAATTTGCTTCAAACTTACCCTTTTTCTCTCGATCTTGTTGATTCCACTGATTTTCTTTTAGGACCAAATCACCAACCTCGAATTGGCGGGGGCGGACTTTCTTATTGTAGCTCCTTTTGAGTCAGTGTTGATAAGCTTGCAGATGGTTATAAGCCTTGACCCATTTTTCATCCAGCAATTCCAATTGTGCCAAGCGTGCCAGTCGAGTGTCTTCGTCAGTGATGAGATTCTTGAGGGAGATGCAAAGTGAAGGGATTTCAACTTCGATTAGAAAGATGGCTTCAATGCCATAGACAAGAGAATATGGAGTGGCTCCAGTAGGGGTGCGGATGGATGTACGGTAGGCCCAAAGAGCGGGATGGATATGGAGGTGCCAATTGCGGCCAGTGCTATTGACCACCTTCTTAATGATTTTGATCAATGTTTTATTTGTCGCTTCTGCCTGCCCATTACCTTGGGGGTAATAGGGAGTGGACCAACGATGTTGGATATGATATGTGTCACAAAGGAGTTTCATATACTTATTTTTGAATGGCTTTCCGTTTTCGGTGATGATGGTGGAGGGGATACCATACCTACATAAGATATGGTAGAGGATGAACTTAGAGATCTAAACACCAATGATTTGAGTGAGTGGAAATGGCTTCCACCCACTTGGTGAAGTATTCAGTGGCCGTGATGATAAAGGTGTGACCATCAGAAGATGGAGGGTAGATCTTGCCAATCAAGTCGAAACCCCATTGTGAAAATGGCCAAGGTGTCGTGATAGGTTGGAGATCTTGTGCTGGAGCGTGAATCAGATCTGCATGCTGTTGACATGGAAGACACTTTTTGACATACTCACAAGCATCCTGTTCCATTGTGGGCTAGTAATATCCTGCTCTGAGAATCCATTTGGCTAGGGCCATACCATTAGAATGGGCCCCACAAATACCACTATGCACTTATGTTAATGTTGTGCGGGCTTCATTTTTTTCTAAACAACGGAGGAGAGTTCCATCATACCCACGTCGATAAAGTATATCACCGATAATGGTGTAGTGGGTCGTGCGTTGGATAAATGATTTATGTTGGTTTCTTGTGAGGTCAAGCGGGAGGGTGTTGTCATGAATGTAGGTGTAAATGTCATGGTACCAAGGGGATTCAGGACCTACAATAGCACACACCATGTCATTCTCAGGGATATTGTACGCTGGGATTAGGAGTTGCTCAACTAGGAACTAACAATTTGTGCAATCTTTTGGCATGTCGAGGAGAGAACCAATGGTAGCCATAGCATGTGTTGCCTTATTCTGGAGTCTTGGGATCTGCTCAAATTGGATGGTAGTGAAATATTTCTTGAAGTCATCCACCATTCGTTTGCAAGGCAACAACTTTTCATCTTTTGTCAGAAACTCATCGTTGACCTATTTTATGACTAACTGGGAGTCACCAAAAACTTGCAAATGAGTGATGTGCCATTGGACTACAATTCTGAGGCCGGTGAGAAGGGCTTCATATTCAGAGATGTTGTTGGTGTAGGGAAAAGCCATTCTGAATGATTTCAGTATGTAGTCGCCTTGGGGGGTGATAAGCAAGATTCCTACCCCCAATCCATTATGAGTGTGTGATCCATCAAACTACAGTGTCCAGGTGGTGGCTTCTGAGACTGCAAATACTCCTTCATCTGGAAATTCAGTTTCTATGGGATAAGCATCCACTAACAGGGCATCTACCAATTGATCGGCTATTACTTGTCCTTTAATGGCCTTTCTATCCACATATTCTATGTCAAACTCACTGAGGAGCATGATCCATTTAGCCATTCGACCAGTCAGAGCTGTCTTGGATAGCAGGTACTTGAGGGGGTCGACTTTGGATATCAATTTTATAGGATGGCTAAGCATATAGTGGCGTAGCTTTTGTGTGCTAAAGACCATAGCGAGACATGCCTTTTCCATTGGTGAATAGTTGAGTTCATACCCGACCAGTGTGCGACTAATGTAATAGATTGCTCGTTCCTTTGAAGATTCCTCATGTTGTGCCAATAATGCCCCCAATGCAACTGATGTGGCAGATATATACAATAGGAGTGGTTTGCCAGGGATAGGTGGCATCAAAATCGGCGGGTGGGACAAATATCCTTTGAGCATGTCAAAACCCAACTGACACTGTTGATTCCACTTGAAGCTAGTGTCTTTCTTGAGAAGGTGGGTAAATGACTGACATTTATCTGCAAGTTGGGCTATAAACCAGCAGATGGATTGCAGTTTCCCTTGGAGGCTCCTTAATTGTTTCAAGTTTCTTGGTGGAGGCATATCCATGATAGCTTTCACCTTAGCTGGGTCAACCTCGATGCCTCTTCGGGACACTATGAAGCCCAACAATTTCCTTGATGTGACACCCAACACACACTTTTTTGGGTTCAGTTGCAGCTTGTATTGTTCTAAGCGCTCAAAGATCCATTTCAAAATGGCAAGGTGCTCTTCCCTAGTTCCAGATTTTGCCAGTAGGTCATCAACATAATCTTCCATGATGATGTGGATGAGGTCATGGAATATAACCGTCATTGACCATTGATATGTTGCCCCTGCATTTTTGAGACCAAAGGGCATGACATTGTAACAGAAAGTACACCAAGGTGTTGTAAAAGCGGTTTTATGCTGATCTTCAGGGGCAATCCGGATCTGATTGTAGCCAGAGAAGCCATCCATGAGGGATAGCATCTCGTGTCCTGCAGTGATGTCGACTAACATGTCGATGTTAGGCAAGGGGAAGTCATCTTTTGGGAAAGATTTGTTAAGATCTCAGAAATCCGTACAAATCCTGATGTCTCCATTGGGTTTAGCAATAGGTACTATATTGGAGATCCAATCAGAGTAATCAATGGGTCTGAGAAAACCAACATCCAGTAACTTTTCCAGTTCTTTCTTAACCAATAATGCCACTTGTGGGTGCATCTTTCGGAGCTTCTGCTTGACAGGTTTAGCCTCTGGACGGACATCCAAATGGTGGACAACAAGATTGGGATCCAGGCCAGGCATATCAGAGTAAGCCCACGCAAAGTTAATAACCCCTTCATGGAGAATTCGGACAATGGTGATGTATTCTGCTTCAGATAAAGATTTGGCCACATAGGTTATCCTTGGAGTTTCTTTTGTCCCCAAGTTCACCTCTTGCGTTTCTTCAATGAGAATCGAAGATTGCTCAGATAGTTGTGTTCCTACAAGGGGAAGATGAACATCCCCATCTTCTAGTGTCGTATTAAGGTTTTTACTGTCAGATACATCCTTTGTTTTTACTTTTTCGTAGTCAAAAAGCGCCTCGGTGAGGTTTTCACTTGATGACTCATTTTTCTTTCATTTCTTTTTGTTTTTGCGAGTAGGGTGTTCATCTTCCCCCAATCCCATTAGATGTATGTAGGTATCCTCTGAGGGAAATGTGTTGATTGGTGCGCTACCTTGTAGGTCATGATCAATAAGCTCAGGATGTTTAAGGGATAAAGTTATGGTACAAACAGATAAGAATTCAAACATGGTGGGGAGGTCAATGTGATTCAGATCATCGTATGCGTGTATGATGGACTCTTCCTCTAGTATGTCTTCAAGGGAACTGTTGTCAACACTAACATTGTTAGAAGTGCTAGTGGATGTTGTAGGACCCTTCTATTTAGTATCATAACCCAAGCCCAAATTCCTTGGTCGGATGGTATTTGCTTCAATGGGCAGATGTTTTCCTTGTTCTTCTGCACCAAGGCCTCTGCCTTGGTAATGGCACTTTTCAATGAATTTGGAGGCACGTGGATAGACTTCGTGAAAGTATTCAATAAGGGGATGTGGTGGCTCAGGTTCCTCCCGATAAACCCATTGACTGATATCGTTGTCCATTTGATCCTGGAGGGATCCCAAATCATTGAATGTTGTGGACCCCATGTTCTTGGAAGTGAGTGTGAGTGTCTTTTCTTCTACTTTTGGTAGTGGAAAAATTGGTTGCCCAAAGGTGCGGGGCGAAGGTGGCATGGTTGCCACATTGAGTGTGGTATGCATTTTGTATTCACCACATCCCTTATCTATGATCTGGACCTTGGTGATGGTGGAAGCAAGTGTGGATGATGGTGGGGATGAAGTGTTTAGGGTATTGGTGGATGGGGCAGGATCGGATGTTGGGGATGCCCCCATTTTGACTCTTGGGCAATAATGCGAATGTGGAAAAGAGGCTTCCAAAGCACAATAATATTCAAAAGGTTGAGCGTTGGCTTGTATGGTGACTTCCATTCCTTGAAATGGGAACTTTAGACATTAGTGATAGGTGGATGGTATGGCTTGCATAGAATGAATCCATGGACGGCCAAGAAGGATGGTGTATTGGAGTTCAAGGTCCAGAACATGACACATAGTGTATTGTACAATGGGGCCCACTTGAATAGGGAGGCAAATAATGCCTTCAGAATCTCGCTCTGCATTATCATAGGCCTTGATGGTGATCACTTGATTTCTCAGGTCAGCTTGGGTGTATCCAACCTGTTGTATGAACTTTAATGTACAGAGATTTAGGGTCGAACCATTATCTACTAGTACCCTTTTTACTTTTTGATAGTTGACACGGACCTCGAGATGGAGGGGGTGGTTGTCGTTTGAATCAAGATGTGGCATGTCCTTTTTGTTAAAGGCTAACTAATAGGTCGATGAGAGACTGCCTACCAATGCTTGAAATCTGGTAGGGTCAATATTATCAGGCACTTGTGTGCTTTGCAAAGCCTTAGTTAAGATATCTTGATGTACAGGAGATGACTTAAGAAGATCCAAAATGGATATTTGGGTTGTAGTCTTACCTAGATGGTCTAGGATGTTATATTGGGAATTGGTGGATGGTCATTCGGTGGATGGAGATGTTGTTGGGACTGTGATGCGGGTTCGCCGAGTAGTAACAGCACATTGTGGATCTTTTCCCTTAACATGTATCATGGATACATGTGGCTCCACTTGTTCTACATATGAAACCACACCTTGATAATTGTATGGTACACTTTTGTAGCTGATGTTATTGGCACTATTTCCTGGCTTGTTATTATTGCTAGGTTTAGGATTTGAGTTGGACGTACTAGGACCCTGATTATGGTTAGGAAAGGCATTTTGGTATATTTGTAATTGAACATTGGATGAAGATGTTGCGTTAGCATCTACATGGATTTCACCTCGATCGATGAGACCTTGAATGTAGCTTTTTAAGCCTTGACATTTGTCCAAGGTATGTCCCTTAATTTTATGAAATTCACAGTATTCATTGTCTTTAAACCAAGCAGGCTTGGGTTTAGACGTATCGAGGGGTTTGGTGACAGGATATGTTATGGGGTAATTGGCTTGAAGAAGCTTATTAAACACCGCGCTAAGGGGTTCTCCCAACTGAGTGAATTGTCATTTATTTCCCCCTTGGTTATTTTGATTGGCTTGTTGTCATGGTGCCCCTTGGGGGACGGATATGGCATTCTGAACTGACGGTTGTTGCTGGAGAGGATATCTTTGCGTGGTGGTGGCCCCTTGGACATGTTTGGTGTCAATGACACCATCACTGACATCATTTTTATTTCTATTCCAATAATGAGGTTTATCCCCAAAGGATTTATCTCTATCGAAATTGAAATGTTTGACTTGTCCTCTTGCGACAAGGGCTCATTCTAAGATGGGGCCTTTCTCCACAAGTCCTGCAAAGGTAGTGATACAATGGAGTTGGAAATTATGCGCCATATCCGAGTGGGAGTTTTCAATAAACAACGTTACCATGTCTTTTTCTGTTGGTGGGAATTTCATCCTACTAGCCAAGGCATGCCATCTTTGCAAGTAGCTTGTAAAGGTCTCTCCGTCGCGTTGTTTTTCTTTGAGGAGATCAAGTGTGTCAATATCTTTCTCTAGGTTAAAAGAGAAGTGAGAGACAAACTGTTCAGATAGTTGTGCGAAGGTTTTGATAGATCCCTTTTCCAGACCCATAAACTAGTTGAGGGCAATCCCTTGTAGACTTTTAGGAAAAAGTTGGATGAGATAATTATCATTATGCATGACCTCTTGGCAATGAGCATAAAACTCTTGAAGATGAGATCTAGGATCCTTGGTTCCTTTGTATTTATCGAATTTGGGTATCTCAAAATGGTTGGGAAAAGGAATCAAGGAGATGGAGGGATCGAATGGATAAAGACATATGTCCTCAAACTTGAAGGATTGTTTTCCTGCTCTAGCTTGTAAGTCTTTTAATGTTGCTTTTACTTCTTCTAAGTCCTTATTGATAGGATTAATGGGAGTCAAAGTGGATTGAGTGTATGGATAATGTTGTGGGTATGATGAGGAGGGCCCTACCATTGTTGGATCATAAACGGGTTGAGACGGATATGAATTCATTGGTTGATTGTAAGAGGATTGATAGTTGGATGATTGATTGTGTTGAGTGGGAGCCACTTGTTGTTGATAGTAAGAAACAAGAGATGGGTCCTGTTGCTGCATAGAATTTTGGTAATGCGTAGAGGTAAGGCCTCTTTGTGGATGTGATGATGATTGTTGATAATAAGAAGCGTAAGGTGCCGCTTGTTGGTGAGTTTGTTGTTGTTGCAAGTAGGGCGGATAGGATTGGTATTGTTGTGCAATGGTGGGTTGTTTTGTGGCATATGGGTATGGATTTGATGTTTGTTGATGGGGATTGTGTTGAGGTTGTGAAAGATTGGCGTAAGGTGGCGGATGGGTATGTGTTTGGTTTTGCACATTTTGATGAGGATTCGTATGGGATGGAATAGTGTATGTGCTAGAGGGATGATAGAGGTATTTGGTAAGTGGGTTATGGTGTGTTTGTGTAGGGATGTGCATATTTTGTTGTGGAGGTTGTTGTTGTTGTTGATGAGATGGGTGAGATAAGATTTGTTGTTGTTGAGATGGGTGAGATGGGATGTATTTTTGTTGTTGAGATGGGTGTGGTGAGATGTGTTGTTGTTGTTGAGATGTATGTTGCACCACTTGATGTCATGGTTGTGTGAGAATCGAAGGGTGTTGCGGATGTTGTGGATGCAAGTGTTGAGATGAAGCCATAATAGTAGCAACATGTTGTGGTGGTGTTGGTAGTGTGGTGGATTGGTGTGGATGATTTGGAGGTTGTTGAAATGTAGGAGGTAGTGCATTGGTAAGTGGAGGTGTACCCCCAATATTAGAATATGGGGGAGGAAGCAGCAGAGCAGATGGGATGTATGACGACATGCCATAGGTATGGGGATCATTAGGATCAAGTGGTGGAATGGTAGATGTTGTGGTTGGAAAACGAGGATATTCTTGGACTTGATGGATGATAGCATTTCCGAGTTCGGGGTGGTACCAATTTTCAATGGGTGCACCTTCAGAGACATAGGAATTTTTTGGAACATTTTGTGAGGTTTGTGGGTCAACAAATGGGGGAAGGGAATATTGTGATGTATTCAAACCAGATGGTGGTTTGAATCCCTTCATTAGTAAAGTGGCATGGATCTTATCCCCATGTTCGTTTAGGAGGTGATCCGTCATTTGGACATTGGCTGGATTACTAAGATATTCGTCGACGGTGACTCCGGGTTGATTGACCATGTTTTCGTCATTAGGTGGTGTGATATTCTGGATGTCAGTGTTTGATTGAGATGAGACGTCGTTATGAGGATCGTGTGGAATGTTATTAGGATCTTGAGGGATATTTGGTTGGGAACCTTGAGCTTGTTGTTTTGCCATTTGCTTTTTTGTTTGTGAGTGGGTTTGAATGGGCATGAACGTGCAAAATAACTAGGTGATTTCAAGATGCAATCTCTAAGGGGTGATCTAGGTAATGATTTGGATTGACTAATTTAGATTGGATGATGGATCAATTGATGATGTATCAATTTGATGATTTGGATTTGATTGGATCAAATGATGAGATATCAATTTGATGATTGGATGGATGATTGGATTTGATTGGATCAAATGATGATTTGGATGATGATTGGATTTGATTGGATCAAATGATGATATATCAATTTGATGATTGGATTGATGATTTGGATGAGGATTGGATTTGATTGGATCAATTGATGATGTATCAATTTGATGATTGGATTGATGGTTGGATTTGATTGGGTCAAATGATGATGTATCAATTTGATGATTGGATTTGATTGGATCAATTGATGATTTGGATGAGGATTGGGTCAAATGATGATATATCAATTTGATGATTGGATTGATGATTTGGATGAGGATTGGATTTGATTGGATCAATTGATGATGTATCAATTTGATGATTGGATTTGATTGGGTCAAATGATGATGTATCAATTTGATGATTGGATTTGATTGGATCAATTGATGATTTGGATGAGGATTGGGTCAAATGATGATATATCAATTTGATTTGAGGATTGGTGATTGGATCAAATGATGATTTGGATTGATGATTGGATTTGATTGGATCAAATGATGATTTGGATGATGAATAGATTTGATTGGAGGGGATCCTAAAACTTGAATTGGAAATCACCCTAAGTGACTTATGACGTTGGTTGATCGATTTGAGCTAGCTAAATCGATGATCACGGCACCAAATCTGCCTTGAGATGGAAGGGGATTGATTTGGGCCAATGGCGTTGACTTACAACACAAATCTGCCTCAAGATAGAAGCAGATTGATCAGGTTGAAGACAAGGATTGATTATGTAAGATAATGATCAACTTAACGCCTTGGTCAATTCGAGAAAATAACTTCCAAAACAAGATTTAAGGGATTTTTTGTTGAGAGATGATGATGAATGCAAATGGAAGATGTGTTGTTGAAGATGTTTAGGCCCCACGATAAGATGGGTATCTAAATGGTGGAATGATTAATGTGAATGTGGTAAATGGACGTTTTGGAAATGTTAAACGGGGGCTTGGAATGGCTAAATGAAGGTTTGGATTGGTCAAATGAGTGTTTAGGATGATCAAATGGTCAAATGGAGACTTTGGGGGTTCGAACAGAGGTTTAGAATGGTCAAACAGATGAAACTGTCTGTTCAGCAGGGCGTATCCACACTTCTGCAGTAAAGTTGTCAGAAATGTTGAACAACAGGGGCGTATCCGCACTTCTACAGAAAAAATGTTGAAATAGGGGGGCAAGTTTGCCCCTCTGCAGTGGAAAATGTTGAAATAGTGGGGCAAGTTCGCCCCTCTACAGTGGAAAATGCTGAAATAGTGGAGCAAGTTTGCCCCTCTGCAGTGGAAAATGTTGAAATAGTGGGGCAAGTTCGCCCCTCTGCAGTGGAAAATGCAACTTGGTTTGGATGAGGGATTTTGGCAAGGACTTAAAATGATTCAATGATAGTTTGACTTATCAAAATTTACTGGTTATTCACAGAAAGACACTTTGAACAAGCACAATCCTATGATTAGTGTTAAGGGGTATGGCCAACAAAGGTCTTACTCTAGGATGAACAAATTTTCTAAAGATTCCTTGATATACGCTCAGTACGTGAGGCACAAACCGTGAACACCAGTCCGTCACAAGCATGAGTCGGGAACCCGTCGAGATACTGAAAGGTTCGGACCAATTTTTCACGTCTATCTAGGTATCACCCTAGGTTCAACACTTCACCAATTACGACGCAACTGGATTGGGGTACAGCTTTGGCTCTCCCCCCTTTATATACCCCATCGGTACGCATGGTAGGGATCGTCCCTTGGGATGATGAAATCCCCAAGCAGGTCCCACTAAGAAGAAGACACTAATCGTTTCCCACTACCCCCTTCGGATCCGCACAAAAGTGCAAAGGGAGAGGGTGAAAATGAATTAATGTCCCCTTAGGGTAATACAAATAAAACAAACACAGCAAGCAGCCAATATTACTTTCCCCTACTTATACTAAGTAAATAGATAAAGTAGTAAGGAAAGGTTTCCAAAGAATAAAATAAAGGCCCTGCAAGAAAATGTTAGTTGTTTATCTTTTGCCCTTTGTAATTTGCAGCAAAATACTCAAGATATCAGCAAGGAATTTGACTTCACTCACCAACAAACAGGATTAGAGGATTAGAGCACAAAACAGCAAAAGAAAGAGACAAAAACGAAGCTAAAATGTCACCTTTTTACCTTCTCGAACGTGTTGTTAAGGGCAAATCCGCCCCTCTACAGTGAAAAACGTTGAACCAGGTGGGCAAATCCGCCCCTCTGTGGCAAACAGTTAGAAAACGCTGAACTGGGAAGGCGTGTCTGCACTTCTGCATAAAACAGTCAGAAACGTTGAATAGCGGGGGCATATTCGCACTTCTGCAGAAAACAGTCAAAAACGTTGAACAGCGAGGGCGTGTCGGCACTTCTGCAGAAAATAGTAAGAAACGTTGAACAGCAAGGGCGTGTCTGCACTTCTGCAAAAAACAGTCAGAAACATTGAATAGCAAGGGCGTGTCCGCACTTCTATAGAAAATAGTCAGAAACGTTGAACAGCGAGGGCGTGTCCGCACTTCTATAGAAAACAGTCAGAAACGTTGAATAGCGAGGGCATGTCCGCACTTCTGCAAAAAAACTGTCAGAAACGTTGAACAGTGAGGGCGTGTCCGCCCCTCTGCAGAAAACAATCAGAAACGTTGAACAGCAAGGGCGTGTCCACACTTCTGCAGAAAACAGTCAGAAACGTTGAACAGCAAGGGCGTGTCCGCATTTCTGCAGAAAAATAGTCAGAAACGTTGAACAGTGAGGGCGTGTCCGCCCCTCTGCAGTGCCTGGGAGGGCAAGTCCGCCCCTCTGCGACCTGAATCTGCAAACAAATTAAACAACATAAAACGTAAAAGAAAGAAACCCCTTTGTGGGTCCCACCGAGCGTGCCAGAAATGTGATCCCTTTTAAAATGCTACTCCTAATGTGAGATGCTAAACAAAACTAATGATGCAATAACAAAAGCAATAACACTAAAAGAGGACACCTCACTAAGATTAGCCTAAGAAAATGATGAAGCAAAGAAGTAAGATAAAAATAATTGATGATTGAAATTGGTTATACCTTTCCTTTGCTGCTCCTTCCTTGGTTGGCCCTTTGATTCTTGAAGAGTTGTGTGCTCCTTGGATGACAATGGAATTGAATGGATACAAGATGAATTGATGATGCTAAGTGCTATGATAGATGAGAGCTCAAATGATAAATTTGCAAGAGTTTTGTTGCAAAAGACTTGATCCCTAAAATGAGGGAAATGAGGGGATATTTATAGGCTAATTTGAATCCTCTAGAGAATTCAATGGTCGGGATTGATCCAACAAAAATCAAGATGAAGGGCTATGGTGAGTTGAGGACTCACAAGCCCTCACATCTTGACATGTGGAAGGTGAGATGTCTTAGGGTGGAGTGATGTGGAAATGAGGTGGAAGAGAAGGACAAGAGGTGGAAGGGAAGTACATGAGGTGGATGAGGTGGATAAAGGACAAGTACCTTTGAGGTACCTTGGGGATGAGAAAATTTTCTCAAAAAGGAACTTCTTGTCTGCAAATGAGGATGAAAGAGACTTTTGAAGAATTTTAGAATTCCTCAAAAATCTCCATGGGAAAAGGGGAAGTGTGTGGGAAAAATAAATGTAAATTAAATTAAAAATTTACATTCAATGGAAAGTTTATTGGATAAAAAGAGGTCTCCAAAAAGCTGGAGATTTGTCACATGTGGGTGATGTGACAAGTCCAAGGTTCTAGAAGCCTTTGGCACATATAAAATGACATGTCACATTTGCGTGCGGATAGGGTAAACTTTGGAAGAATAAAAGTGAATTAAAAATTCACATGGGAAAGAGAGGAGTCTTGGACAAATAAATGTGAATTAAAAATTCACATGGGGAAGGGAGTCCAGGCTAAAAAGGGTAATTGGGAAGGTTGACCAGAAAAGGTAAGCCAAATGTGGCTAATGATTCTGATTAAGGTTGTAAAAACACAAGATTAAGATAATTAATGAGAGATTAGAGGCAAGTGGGAGATTATGGAGGATGTGACATTTAATCTTGATTAAGTGGTGCACATCCTAATCACAGATTAATTAATTTAATCCGGATTAGAAGAGGGTTATGGAGAATGTGATAAGGAGAGAGAAAAAAATGAATTAAAAATTGGTTTTAATCCAAATAGGTTAAATGACCAAATTAAATAATTTTTCATGTTTATTTAATTTAGAGAAGGAAAAGAGGTAAGGTAAAGTATTTAATTTATTTAATTACATACTTTAGGAATCTTAGGCAAAAAATGAAATAATGATTAAATAAATTATTTAATCACTACTAATGAAATAGATGAATAAAATAGATGATTTTGATCATATAGAAGTGATCAAATTTGGATGTCTACAATTAATATATTTATATTATAACATACATATATCAACTCAAGTAGTTGTATATGATCAAATCAAGAACTATTTTATAGTCTATGAATGTAACATACTAAGTGTTATGTTCGTAGATCTAATCATGAATTTAATCAAGAAGCTATTGAGGTTTAATGTGAATTGAAGTAAAATTAATATACATCTAGTTGTACCACTAAAATCTTATTGAAGTGAGAGTTTCAAGAACCTTTTAAATGCTAAATGGAATATAGGTCTCTTCATTTAAATAAATATGTTGAAAATTTCTACATGTCTTAAATTGGGCTAATTTGTTTTCGTTGTCTTCATATATTTTAAAATAAAAATTTAAGATTAATTTTAATTGATGATTTTTTTCCACTATTATATAAGAAAATAGACTTTAAAACTATACTCGTTGAAATCTAGATCTTAAAAATATACTCATTGAAATCCATCTTTTTATATATTAAAATAAAAAGATGTAATGCACATATCTTCACTTTGTTGTGTCCTTACATTCTAAAGGAATGAACAAAACTTAAATTATAAATTAATATTTACAAATTAATTTTATGATACAAGAAAAAATATAAGGTATTGAAAATTTTGATAAACCTCCAACGTATTTCCCTTCACAACATAATAACATAATAATGAAAATTAAAGCTCATTTATATTTGTATTTGTCCTACGAAATCAATGGCGCACTTACCTACTCTACATTTTAGTCTACAAAGAAAGTGGGGTGAAATCTCCTCCATTCGATTTTCTGCACTTCTTCCAAATGTACAATTAGTATATTTTTAAAACTTCGTTGAAATTAACCGGAATATATATTGGGAATTTTATAAGCATACAATTAATCTATTTTAATACAAGGGTTAAAAATTGTCTTTACTCTGTTTAAGATGTTTTATTGAATTTACAGTGCTGGGAAATGAATTGATATTCATATGCAAACAAATTTGACTAATCTCCCCTCTTTGACTTCCTAACGTCTGTTTTACGGCTTTCCTTGGTTCGTTTTTACTTGTGGAAATTCAGCAGAACTTTAATGGGCCGTCTCGTCTAAACATTTTCTCCAAGTCATTTATTTCACTTTAAAAATATTTGACAAATTCAAATGTACTTTAGTTGTCAAATTTAGTGTGTTTTAAATAAAATTATTCAATTTTGTTTTAATAATTTTATTAAGATAGTTTTAAAAGAAAATAATACATACAAAATAATTTATATATGAAAAATTAAAAAAGGATTGATTTGAATTATAAAGAAATAAAATGAGTTGATTTTATTTTCTTTATTATAATTAAGTTTTTTTAATGTAATGAGTGATATATTAAGTTAATTTAGAATTGTGTTAGCTTATATAGTTAAATTTAAAAATTCAAAATTTAAAAATTCAAAATTTAAAACAAATGAAAGTATTTAATTCAATTCAATAGTTGATAGATAGTTGTTCATTATTTTAATCATATTTATTGACATTTAGAATTGCTTAAACTTAAATGTATCAATACAAACTGATGAAATTTTGATTAGGTCGTTCTCAAATTTTGGTCAAGGTTAAATCTACATTATAAAAATGATCGATCAAATCTAAATGCACGAAAATAAACTATATGTATGTAAATGATATTTGAATTCAACATAAATGAACCTTTGACCTACAAATAGATATTTAGATGATGGGTGGATTAGGGATTGATTCCCCTGTCAAATGACCTAAGAGTGATGTCATTTGCACTTGACTTAGACACAATTAAAATATTTTGACATAGGAAATGCTAGGTAACTATTAATAAGAATGTGATTGGCTTGCATCTAGGAATAAATTTCAATTTTTGAACGAAAGGGTCAAATGTACACCAAGGAAACAACATTGATTGCTTATGTTCTTGTAAATTCAACTTGATAATGCAAACTAATTGTATGAAAGCTAAAGAACACAATCTATAGAAGGGTTATGCTCTGTTTTTGAAATTGAATATGAGAAATTATGCATCAAAGAGGGCACTACATCGATCAAAATAATTCAATGGAACCAAGTATTAAAAACATCATAAAAAGTGGCAAGAATGAATGATAGAAGTGTACGGTATGTAATTTTCACCTTTATATTTTACCTTCACTTTGGTGTACCTGCCAACCTACATGAGTAAGCATGCCAAAGTTAAAAGGTAAAGGCCACAATTGGAAGTAAAAACCCAAGAGCCATGGTTCCAAGTTAACCTATGAATCATACATAAGCTTGAAACATGAATGCATGTAGCCCACCAAAAATAAACCTTGCACCCCAAGTGACAAGAGAAAATGAAAAGCATGGAGATCTAATTATATGCATGAAAATTGTGTCAAAGTGAATGATTTAAAAAATAAGAAACCAAACAACACAAAATCAAACAAACAATTAAGACTAGGCTAAAAAATCTAAAAATGCATAAAATAACACTGAATCGAAAGTATGTTAGACTCCTTATTGTGTAGATGTGCCCATGTTGGCTGAGTCAATGTGTTTGATGTGTTCTCACTAGTAATTTTGGTAACATAATTATTCTCCAATGATAAATGAGTGAGATCCTTTGATAAATGGCTAAGTTATGGAAATATAGATTTGGTTGAAAATGAATAGAGGGTTGAGAATGGTTGGGATCTCTCAAGCCACAAAATGAGAGGGATTGAGAGGGAGACGGTACTTTGAGGGGAAAAAACCCATGTGACATGGTACCAAGCCATGTCACATGTACAAGGGGCCACATTCTTGATTTGATGGGGAGGGTTGACCTCACTTAATCAAAGAGTAAGTGTATACAAATTATTAGAGGAAAGATTAGGTGAGTGGTTAGGACTAGGATTAGAGGGAAAGTGAGAGAGTTGGAGGATGGGACATGAGAGGAACGATACATATAAGATATTATTTTTTTAATTTTTTGAGGAAAAATATAAGGGATGGGAGTAAATAATTAAAATGTAATTATTTACTCTAGACTAGGATTTATAGATAATAGAATAAATAGATTAGGATGAAAGTTGAGATAATTAAATATTAATTAAATAATAAGTTATTATTTAATTAATATAGAGGATAGAAAATTGGTCGAACTAGGGGTAAACATATTAAATATGATCAATTTTAGATGTCTACATTAATATAAGATTGTAATATGTGATGTACATAGAAATAGATATGGGTGAAGGAGTTTAATGAATAAAGTCATCCCCATTAGGTGGGTTTATCTAAAATGGCATTGAAAATATGTCATTGTAATCTATATTTCTCGTGACACTATATCTATGTCATATTGAGTGCACCTCCATGAACAAAGTTGTGATGCACAAAGTCCAAGTGTGATGTATTATGTAAGAAAATTAGGTTAGGTGATATGTAATACATATTCTCTTTTGTCTTATGAACTCATCTATGAATCACATGTAACCTTAACACATAGTGTGTTTGTAATATTCCAAGTCTAACTTCACATATACAAGTGTATGCGATGGACTTAAGATAGTGCATGTGCTACACTCTTGATCTACTAAAAAAACCACTTGGAGAAGGATAAGCCAAGATGACATATGTCAAAACATTAAGTTGTTAGGATAGTGTGATATTAAATTATAATTTATTTGGTAATGTATAATTTTTGTTATTGAGCTTTCTTAGAATAAATAACTTAGATGCTTTTGAGGAGTTGAGGGATATTATTTTATTATTATTCTCTAGATTATATAATATATAATTGTAATGACATTAAATAAGGAAGATTACAAAAATAGGTCAAAGATTGGAAATTATAGAGCATCTTACTCAATTATATAGGTAATGACAATACAAAGTAATGCACTCATGGAGTGCATAGAAATTAGACACCTAAATTATGACCTTACCCAATCGCACATCATTTTAGCCTATCCTTACATTAATTAAATAAATATGTACTATTTATTTAATCATTCCCATCCTTTCCAACCTTTATCCTAATCCCAAGTAATTAAATAAATATTTATCATTTATTTAATTAATATCCTTTCATAATCATTTAATTAAATAAATATTTATTATTTATTTAATAATTATCCCTTCACATGATATTATTAATTAAATAAATTTAATTAATTAATTAATTGTCCCTTTCCCCAAATCCTCCAACTAAATTAATTAATTAATTCCTAATTAATGCCCATTATCTTTTCCTCCATTATTTAATTCACCTTTATCCCCTATCCTTGATCATATAATCCTAGTCCTTTATCTTGTTCACATGGATCATAATCTAAATTTGTATTCATGTGACAAGTGTCTCCTTCACATGTCTAACTAACTCCTTGCCTAGATTCATTGAACCTAGACACCTACCCAAAAGTCAAACTACCTTTTAATCCTATACATTCATCATTTAACCTCTTAATCTTAGTCATTACCACAATCTTTTAATCTTATCCATTCATCATTTAACGTCTTAATCCTAGCCATTGCCATAAGGATTTTTGTCTTTATCCATACCCTAAACCTAAATCCTATCTATCATTTGACACTTATCATATGATTGCATCCTTGATCTAAACCCTAATCCTCCTTCAATCTTAGCCATCTGTTATCAATCATTTCTAGCCATTGATTTGCCTCTTCAAGACTCTATATCTAGAGGCTCTCATCCTTCATTTTTTCACTTAATGTAGCCTAAATATTCTTTGACCTATCATACTTGCATGTTATCATTTTGAGCCTTAATCTTCCAATCATTATCAAGTTTATCAAGTTTATGCTACACAATTGAGCAATCCACATATAAAAATTAAAAGATAATGAAACAGAGTAGGGTGCATTCCATTTCCATTGATCAAGGAGAGGAGAAAAGATTCTAGGTGAAGGTATATGTGCTTTTGTATTTCTTTTATCTTCCTTTTTTTGTCTTCAATTTTAATGATATTGAATAAAGAAGATTAAAAATTAAAAAAGTAGGTTAAAGATTGGAAATTATAGAGCATCTTACTCAATATAGGTAATAACAATACAAAGTAATGCACTCATGGAATGCATAGAAATGAGAAAGTGGGATTAATTACATCTTATGACGGAATATATGGTGCATCACTATAAAAGGAGCTACTTTATATTTTGGAAGGTATTCTCATGTAGTGGGTTGTAATAATTTTTACCATGGTATTTTATGATCATGTTTGAGTTTATGGCTTTCTTAAATTATGGTGGTTTTATGAGCCTCCTTAAGTCTATATATTAAGGGCTTGGTATGGAGGAGGTATGGTTATTTGCAATTACTCTCAAGATGCTAGAATGATATTAGACTAAAGAAGATTATAAGAGTTGTATTGATGTACTTGTTTCTACTTAATTAATACAAGTTCAAATTTGGTGGTGGAGTTTCTTCCTAAAAGATATCTCCACATATAGTTAGTGTGATATATGTTTTTTTGATTTCTTATTGTTTTTGAAAAGATAAGCAGCATTTACAAGGTGTTGTACCCTTTACACAAAAATCCCAAAGGGCCCAAAAAAAGAAGCTAGTTCAAACCAGGAAAGAACTAGGAAAGGAGAACAGACCTCACACAGAAACAACTGATAGACAGTTGTTGGAACACAGAATAAAACTTAGACAACCCTAGAAAAAAAGGGGACCAAACTGACTCCCTTAACCCGAGGCCATGAGGAGGTGATAGATCGAGGGAGCCCCTTCTTCTTTCTTAGCACCATAGACTAGGAAGACTCGGAGTCCAAGTCCAACAACCAAGGCGAAGGAAGCAGAACAACCGAAGCCACCGAGGGCAAAGAGCCACCACACAGCAGAGGAGACGGTTGTGTAGGGAAGGAAACAGGAAACTATGAAGGATCATCAATATCAATCAATGAAGAACGAGAAGGCTCAAACAAAACAGTGTCAACAAATCGAGCCAACAGTGGCTCCACAGAAAGGTTAGTTGAAATAGGAGCAAACATAGGTTCCCGAGAAGTAGGGTCATCATCCTCATCTGAAGAAGAAACTTCCAAAGGAGGAGCACCCACCGTAAGATGATCTGAGTGAGCATCCTTCCACCAAGTAGCAGCACGCTTGCGGCGGGCTTGTGGGCAATTAGAGGCCAAATGACCAAAGATTTCTTATTGTTGTTTGTATGCCTCTCTATGTTCTATTTCAATTTACGGTTAATCACATATAATTTTATTTAGGCTAATCAAATTTGCATACTCAATAAAAAAATTATTATTGAAAGAAAGAGAATTATTGAAATAAAAAAATCAAATCTTACAAACTATTACCAAACAACAAGAAAACTAGTAAATGAAACTAACAACCACACAAAATAAGAATCGATTAACAAATAGACCCAAAAGAAAACAATAGAAATAATAACATAGATCAAATTGCAATGACAACCCACACACTTCAAACAACTTGCAAAACAATCCATTGTAATAGTAAACCAAAGATTAGAGGCATAGAACAAACTATAGCCCACACAAGCCTCAAGGAGAAACACCATAACCACAAACCTACCGAAAATTGAATCTCTCACACATTCTAACCTGAGACTTCAAATCATCCACTAGAGCATCATATGGTCTGGAACAAAACATCGTGCAACATTAAACATTTGACCACAACCACATCTGATTATCTAGACGCAAAAATTATAGTAGTTCAAGAGTCTACCAACCCTCATCCAATCCAAAAAAACCCAAATCAAATAAGAAATAATCAAATACCCCAAACCAAGAGCCTTCTAAACAAAGGGTTCAATCACATGTTTAGACATAAACTATGAATGCTTCTATTACAAAACAAGAATGAAAAGTGTTAACCTCTTGGCCACAGGTTCCTCAGTAGATCTATACTAAGAACTAATGGTTTTTTCCTCAAATGCACTGAATTGCACTTGAATCACACTTGTAAGGGATTTGAGATCTTGGTTTTTCTATGCACAAGACTTAAAAATGATGAGATGAGGGGAGAGATTAGCACAAATCGCCAGGCTTTCCATTTGGATGGTATAGAACATGAGAGAGAAGGTAGCTAAGCAATGATATTTCAAAATATTAAGATAATGTGTAAAAATGTTTAAGAAACGATGTTGTGGACCACACCCACAAACAAAGATTTGGGAGATTAGAGAAGAGATGATTCAATAGATGTTAAGCATGTGGAAAAAATAGAAAGCATATTTAATCATCTCTTTTTTAGCACAAAAAGGGTATGACAAGGAGGGAGAGATGAAGGAAAGGCATTCACCAATTTAGGAATCTTAACATGTAGGATTTTCTAGGCTACCAATTGGGCTTGGGCATCATATTTAGAATTTGAAAATGTGAGTACTCAGATTATTCCAATTGGCATGGTTAAACTTGCAATGCCATTTGAGGTTAAGGCAGGAGGACAAGGTTGTGGTAGGTAAGAGTTGTTTATAGATGATTTTAAGATGGAAAGCACACAAAAATTGATTATAGTGTGATTTCTAGTAGGAGATATATTTATCATGGCACAGGGTGGACAACATGCTCTTAAGCTCAAGAGAAACAAGTTGATGAATTTGTAGAATTGACAATTTGTCTACAGGGGAGAGTCTGAATTGAGACTTAAAGGCACTACCATGATTTCTAATTAAAGCTCATCAAATCCCATAAATAAATAAAAATTTGAATTCCTTTAAAAAAAAATTCCTTAAGGACATTATTGGTAGCAAGGGAAGTATTGTTCAGCTGAACCAAGTGGCTCCACCAAATGTATGAAGAAGAAAAACTTAACCCATGCCTCAAGGACTGATCACACCAAACTAATTTTGTTTAGGTAATTTTCCAAGCCTTCCAAATTGAGTTGAATGGGGCAAAGCCACGTGAGTCTTCAAGAAGGCAGAAAGCAAGAGCTTATCCATCCGCTTAACTGAATCCCAAGAATTCTCAATTATAGCAATTTGGATACAATGGTGAATAAAATGTTTCCAAGGTGCATCTCCATCTAGGGCTCTAACAATCCATTTAGTAGTGAGGAAAATTCCTTGAGAGAAAGGTTTAATGATTCTCAAACCTCCTCTATCTTTCAATTGAATGTAGTGGACCCACATGAAGTAGCAGGTAACCCTTTTTTATTTCCCCACTTAGCCCAAAGGAAGCTTCTAATTAATTGGGCCGATTGATTATAACAAGATTTAAAATGTAGCTAGTAGGAGGAAATGTATACATGACTAGCGAGAATGATTTTGTGGGAAACTTGAATTCTTTTAGCCATGGAAATAAATTTGTTGGTCTGATTTAGGAGTTTATTTCTAATTTTGGCCAAGAACCACTTGCACATATCTATGAGAGAAACTCCAATTCCAAAAGGTACCCCAAGATATCTTTTGATGGTACCATGTTTCACCTCTCTCCACTCACTCGGGATCCAACGAGGGGGAGGATTGGATCTGGTCATTATAAATTAAGTTTTATGCATAACCAATTTTGATCCTGAAATTGAACAAGAGAGTTCTAAAATATCAAGTATATCGGTCACTTCATTTGCAAATTTTTGAATGAATATCATACTATCATCGAAAAAATGGGAGTTAAGAGTTGTAGTATTTCGTGAAAGTGCGATTCCTCTTATAATTTTGTTGGTAAGACTGTGTTGGAAAAGATATCCCAAAGCATCAATTGTGAGAACATACAAGAAAGGAGCTAGAGGACATCCTTGACAAATGGAATTTTTCAAGGGAAGTTGAGGAGAAATAATACCATTCACAACAACTCTAGCATTTACGTCCATAAAAAGTATTCAAATTTATTCATAATTTTTTTGGCCAAAACAAAGCTATTTTTACATTTTGAGAATAAAAGGCCAATGAATGTGATCGTAGGATTTATTGAAGTCCAGTTTAATGATGATAGCATCTTGAGTTGATTTTTGATCCCATTCCATAGTATTCCAAGCTAGGGCCAAGTTATCTAAGATGAATCTACTACCAAGGAAACCAATCTGCTTTGGGCGAGCTATCTCTTGAGTTATATGCTTGATTCTTTAAGCCAAGCCTTTAGCAATTATTTTATATGGCGTGTTGAGGATACATTAACAATTTCCTCCTTCCCTTTGGGGATATGAAGTAAGGGCTACCCAAGCCCTCAAATACAAACTCCAACAATATAAATGAAACAAAGGAATTACAAGAAATTATTCCAAAAAAATCTACAAGAAGTTTGATTCATTAACTATTCAACTTTCCTCTATATTATATGGAAATCATTGCCAAAATGAGAATACATCATATACAGCCATATGGATTGTTCAAAAACCTCACAAATAAGATATGTAGGTTTGATACAACAAAAAATAACAGCCACAAATCAAAACTCTTTAATCCACCTTCTTCTTATAGCATCAACCCCTTAAAACTGCAATCTTCGATTGAGAACCAATGAAGCAATGAACCTGCAATCTTCAAACTTTCTTGTTGTTGTCCAAACACTTTCAAACCTAGAAAAACACGGAGTTTTTGTCTCCTTCTCCATGAGCTCTAATACCACCAATGCAAAGGGGACTCCCCTTACAATCTGAAACTCACCACAACAACAAAGAATTGCACAAAAAAATGCAAGAAGGAAACATAATATTCAACTATATTTGAAATCAAATAAGATTACAGTATATCAATGGGGTAGGTGGTTACATAATCTAAAAATATTTGAAGTCACATTCCTCTATGGAATTTGACATCATGATGTTAAGCCAAACTTCAAATCATCCAAACCAACCTCTAACACAGACAAGGAATCAATTTATAGAGGTTTGAGGGGGAGAATACCACTATGGTATTCTAAAACAATATTCCAAATAAATCCTTGGAAAACCCACACCCCTTTTGAGGATAATTCATAAAATATTAAAAATTATCAAATGCTCACATGGCCTTTACATGGGCACCTAACTCATGGCCAATCAAATTTGGTCAATTTGGTGCGATTCATTATTCTTTGATGGCTTCATGAAAGAACATGCATCAACATGAAAACTTGGGCACCCCAACATGAAAGAGCATGCAAATCATGAAAATCAATATGCAAGGGTCTGCATTGATGAATCGTCCCCACCTTAAAATGGACACCTAGGCTAGAATATTCCTCTTAGGATGCCTATGAAACATTTACCGGAGCAAATTTCCTCCAAAATTACAATTACACATCCACATAGGGAAAAATTACATATTTTAGAAATTAAAAATACTAATTTCCCCACACATAATTCCTTATTAAAAATAACAAAAATAAGAAATAATATTTTTGGTGATGTAAGATTGCTAGTACCCTTGAATTCTCTTCAATCGGGATATTCTTAATCAACCTTTGATTGATAATGCTTTCTAAAGACCCGGTTTCTATTCCTTCAAGGTAGACATTAAAAAAAATCTCACAGATATGAGGCCAAAGAGTTTTATAAAATTTGATTGGTAGGTCACCTATGCAAGGACATTTTTCCAAGGCCATGCAAAAGAGAGCTTCATCTATTTCCTTTAGAGTGAGGGGATGGTCAATAAATTTGTTGTAATCAAGGTCAATTTTCTTAAGAATATAGGGCCTACAACACTTTTTTCTAGAAAGGGAATGAGGATGTCATTTTTGGATTCATCAATAAAAAGGTTTCTAAAATATTCATAAAAGGTGTTCATGATGTAAAAATGGTTGTTATGTAAGCTACCATTAGCAAATTTAATAAAAAAGATGTATTCAATTTTATGTTTATGTTAAAGGTGTTGAAAGAAGAATTTAGATTCTCAATCTCTATATTCGATCATTGTAATCTGGCCCAAATTTGAGCACCTTTACGTCTGTAAGCTAGCATTTTGTGAAACAATTTTTTAGCATTGACCACTAATTGTTGTATGGTGCTATCATGAGGGTTGTAAGCTAAAAGTGAGCATTTATGTTCAAAGAGGAATTTATTTTAGTGGCTTTTGTAGATTTGGTGTGGTAGAAGCCATGGTTAGCACACATTGTTTAAAATTTGAGAAGTTTGATGGTTCTTGGTACGAGTTGTAGAAGTTGAAAATAGAGGATCTCTTAGAAGAAACAAATCAAAGAAAGTTATTGTAAAGTAAGGAAATTCTATGGGTGTGTTAGATGAAGACTTTACAAAGTTTTATAAAAAGATGCAAGGGGATCTACTCAATTCTATCTTACAATTTTTTTCCTATTAAATGTCTTAGAAGAGGCTACTATACATATTCTATGGAAGATGATATGTGATATCTATCAAATGAAGATACTTTTTAACAATTTATATTTAAAAGGAACAATTTAATATTTAAAATTTGAAAAAAGAGACTTTATTGTTGAGTATTTAAATGCTTTTAACTTTGAGTTAAGTAGGTTATATTGATGCTAAGATAGATGAGGAGGATAAGATTATTTTATTAGTTTATTAGTTTATTAGCTTATCCTTTGCTAGAATATTGGAAGAATCTAATCATTACTTTAAGTAGTCAAATAACATATCCAGAATTGGATTCCCTTATTACTACTTTAATTAATGAAGATATGACAAGAAAATATATGGATAAGAGTAAAAATATGCATTACATATCTAGGAAAGATCGAAGGATGAAGGTGGGTATAAAGGGAAATAGAAGAAATAAAAAGACATGCCCAAATCTAAAAGATGATCCAAAACCATTGGAAAGAACAAAGTGAAGTGTTGAAACTATGAGAAGTGGGGACACATAAAGAAGGAATGTAGAAAGAGGAATAAAACCCTTGATTATTCCTCCAATAATAAATCATCCAATACTAGTGATAATGATGCTTTATTCATTTATGTTGGTGTTAATAGTGATGATTGTTGGCTAAATGATTCAATGTTAGATTGTCATATGACTCTCATTAAGGAGTGGTCCTCCTCTTTCCAAGCTTGTGATGGGGCCAAGGTTTTATTTGGTGACAATAGTTCACATCAAGTTGTTGATAAGGGAAAGGTACAATTATATTTTATGGATGGGAGAGTGAAAACTCTCAATGATTTTTCGTAGATTCTACGATTTTTTAGAAATCTTATTTTTGTATCCAAGTTGAATTATTCTTGAGTCCATGTGATGTTTTAAGTCTAGTTTTAGGTTATTGAGAGTAAATTTGATGGTAGTGAGAGACCCATGATGTGGGACTCTATTTAAACTTTATACCTCCACATTTTATAATTCTATCAATATAATTGATGCTTTTAAAATTTGCATGTATGTTGTGGCACCAAGATTGGAACCACATTGGTGAACAATTTATTTATATCATTATTAACAAAAATATGGTTGATGATTTTTCTATTTATTTTAAAGAGAACAACAATTGTTAATACCTTGAAAAAATGACTTATCCATGATATTCCATTGCAACTAGATGTCCATATTTTATAAATTCCATGATTCCTTATTTAAAACACTCTAAGACACATTACTCTTGAGTAAAGCCTAGTTGCAAGTCCATAAGAAAACACAATGTTTGCATTCCCTTATATAATTTGAAGTTCCATATGCTAGTAATATATTTTAAATGCCATGTGGCCTTTCCCATAGGAGTTGGAGGCATTCATTTCAATATTACTTCCTATCACCCTTTCAAACTAATATTGAACTATCATATTTGTTATATCTTGTAAAACTACTTCATCATGTACTCAATTAAACCTTATCTCTTCTATTATATTTATGTTTTTCTCTTACTTGACAATGTAATTAGAAGACAATACATGGAAACAAAAGGGATAGGACATTTTTAGTTATTTCAAATGTTGTCCTTGAGTTGATTGATGAGCTAACAAAGGTGACTAATTTCATATATGATATTGAATTGCTATTTTGACTATAATGAAAAGTGATCATTTGATTTTTGATATCTAGAAAACAAACAATACCCATGAGTCTATCTTATTGTCACAATTGTATCCAACTTGAACAATATTGTCTCTTGTACATAGAGATCTTAGAGACTCATTCATCTATTCCTATACCTACTTTCTGCACAAAATATGACATTGAGAAGTGCCTTCGGACAATTATAAGAGGATTGAAGTATTTCTAAAACTTCCTTTGCTCTGAATCAAACCTTGTCAATTATCATATGATGGAGGGCACAAAAGACAATAATTTAGTATGCCTAGATGTTAGAATGTGTTGATGACTATGCAAGTGACTCTTGATGTACTAAAATCCTAAGGATTTGTCTTAAATACAAAACCCTAGGTGTTCAATTCAAATATTTTGGTGCATAAACCTAAGTACAAAAGTCAAACTAGGTGAAAGAGTAGAGTTAGAATAAGTAGGGACATTTGAACTTGGGGATAGGATCATAAATGTATTTTTATTTCTAGATATAATTGCACCTACAATTGAGTCCAAGATGCACAAATGAATGTGGTGAGAGTTGAGCTTGAGCCATTTGGTGCTGCAATCAGCTGATGAAGGCAAAAACAGATAAAATTCATTACCAAGATATTGTATTTTAGTACAAGACCAAAAATGAGTGTAAACAAGAACGTAAAAGGGCGAAGTATGCACCTTTTTCCATTACATAAGTAAATGACAGTATTATAGCATTAGTGTATTCATCTGCCATCACTTTAATAAATAATAAATAATAATCATCCACATTTTGATTAAATAGCAAACATAGTGAAAAAAGGTGAGAATTTTCATAAATGTACAGAGCTCTCCGAAGAATTTCCTTCCTCCTCTCCGTGCATTGAAGATGGATCAGATTTACAAAACACATTATGTTTGACTTCATAAAGCTTTCTCTGAATATTTTGAAGTTTCATGCTATAGCATGCAACCTTAGATACAAGTTCGCTGAATTCTTGTGATCTCTCATCACCAATTACCATAGGAGAAACCTTTGTACAGCAATCAATCACCATCACTACATGGTGTTAACCATGGAAAATGAAATTTTGTAACATCTTTAATGCAGTTAGATTTGCAACAAGATTTGAGGGTACCTGCAAATTTGTATTTATAAGCCATGTTCCACTTATCATCAATGCTTTTTCTGCAGCTTCCTGAGTAGCAAATTGAATGTTTACCCCTCTGCATTACAGTGAACAAGATCAAATAATTATTCTAATAATTAATGTTAATGAAAATCTAAGCATGAACAAGAACAAAGCATGATTGGGTAGAAGAACATATGTAGTTCAAAGAAAGAAATAATGTAAATGTCACCAAATTACCATGTTGACTTGAATATTAAAAAATAACAATATTTATACCTTTTTGACAGGCAAGGAGAAAGCTGTTCAAGCATGGTCACATTAACCACTTCTCCACACTTCATGAAATGATTCCTCAAGTGTTCTTCTGTTGCTTCAGATGGAACCTACAACATTTGACAGAATAAGCACCATGTCTGAAAGCAGGAACAATGAGAACCACTGCTAGGATTATTGAAAAGCAATAGTGTTTACATTAGACACAAAGACTGTCATTTCTTCACAAGCCTCTCTCCTTTCTGGGACATCTTTTAAACCATGACTTTCTGTGATCAAAAGAAACAAATATCAATCTAAAGACAAGCAAATATTGATAGTATGTATACAGGGATCTGAATGTTCTATTGATCCATCAAAGATTAAAAAATGAACTATTTTAAAGTATCCCAAAAGTTGATTTTAGCATTAGAAGAAAAATACCATTTTCTTCAGTACCCTCTGCTTTAACCTTCTTTGAATGAGGAATAAATGCTTGGGCACGTCTCTGCAGTAAAATCAAGCCAATAATAGGTAATTTCTTCTCAAAAAAGCCTTGACAAATTTTTCCAACATTGTCTTTGTAAATCCATTGTTTTTAACTAGATATGATATGATTTAACAGTTGTTGATTTGTTCACCTCTGATGATGATTTAACTGTAGGAAATTTCAGCCCTGACAGTGGTGTTGTTGGAGCTCTTTTGAGCAAACATTTTGGAGCAGATGCAGGGCTGACTCTTCTTCCAAATGCTGTCATTGTTGTAACAGGTGTATTTTGCTTAACTGACTTGACCATTGTCAAATTGGATCCAGAAAGTAGGTTGGGAGAAATATCGTGGGTATTTTTCTTGTTAGATATGGATCTTGAAGCTCCATTATGAGTTCTGGAATGATCCATATCCAACCTTCGACCTCCTCAGAAATTTGAATTAATTTATTTCCTATGAAATTCTTGCCTGAATACAGGGGTTAAAGAACAGCTTGAAACCGATGAAATTATTAAAGAACTGTCGTTTGATTTATTGTGGATGTGAAGATTTAAATAGCTCTCGTGAATCGTAGAAGAGAAGGGAAGCGTCTCGTCGGAGGAATGTATTGGATATTATTTTATGTCTATATACATAAGAATTATACGAATTTTTAATATATTTTTAGTCCTAGCCTATTAGTTACATGTATATAATTCATATGAATATGAAAGATATAAACACAATACAAATAATATCATTAAGATATTAAGTCCCATTATTTCTTTCATATGCTATATATATATATAAAAATTGTATAATAAGATAGTAATATGTAAGAGTGAAAAGTATATTTTTATCATTTTTATTTGTTTTGTATTTAATTTGGTTGTTTGTTCTAAATACAATAATTTAGTGTCAAGATTTTGTATAAAACCTGACATATGATTTTTAACTCATCAAATATTGAGTCGCTATCATCTAATGGTCCTAACCCAACCCCTGTTTTCATTGTTCCTTATCCTAGGTCAAACCTATAAGCATATTCTTTAACTTGATTTAGAGTCACAACTATAGCTTTGACCACCAAACTTTCAAAATCAAATTAATTATACACCCAAGCCAACTTAATTCCAACTAGTAGTTACATCTTCCAACATAATCACAAAAAAGTTGAATTTTGGTGCTAGGGTGTTGTATAAAAGGACAAACACGAGTTACTTTTTAAGATATCCATGATTAACTATCTAGCATTTTATCCATGCATCACTTAAGAATTTAGGAGCATTGCAATAACATCTATCATTAGGACAACATAAGAATGCATATGATTGCTTGAAGTGTCTTCAATTTTTTCAAAATCATTCGATTAGCTCAAGGGTTTGACTAAGGCAAACAAATGGGAGCAAGTCCCCTCCAATTCTTAGCACAATAAAATCTAATTGTCTCTCTTGACACCAGCAAGTCTAGATATTAGAGGTGAGCATGTCTTGAGGACTAAGAGTGCCTAGATAGAAGCTGCAACAAAAGGCCATATATGTAAATTTGGAATCAAAGGCGCATTTGCAAGGACTAGTTCTACAATTGTAGGATAGGACCAAACCGAAATGTAAATTATCAATTGATCTATCAAAGCATCACCATCTTAGATCCAATACCAAATGTGAGAGTGTGTCATTGAGTGTGGTCTATAGAAGAACATCTCCACATATAAATGAAATTGAGTACTTGGACCTTTTTTGCCAATTATGAAAAGCATATTTGTGTAATATTATTGTCTTTGTTCCTTTATCTAAGTTAATTTTTTTATTATCACCCTATTATATTGATTTCCTTGAACATAATCTATAATATTATATTTCTTTCACAAAAAATTAATTAACTTTTAAAAATAAATATTTTAATATAATGACACTAAATTTTATTAATAATTACATCGAGGGGCATAACTACAATGTAAAAAAGAGTGTATTACAATCCCTTGATCATCATTGGATAGAAAATATCATACCACATTAGTTAGAAAAAATTGATAGTTATATTGCTAGGTATTAGAGGTAGAGAGAGTAATTATATATTTTTTGTTAAAGTACTGGGGTGAGAGTATGAAAGGGGTTGGGGGTTGGGTCTAATGGATAGGAAGTAAGGTATAAAAAAATATGAATATAATGGATGAACAACTATATTTCTAGTTTCTTGTAGTTATCTATGCACAAGTATTTAATCATTTTATCAATCCAAAAATATAAATGAAGTAGAAATATGTCATTGTATTCACAACAAATAATTACCCTTAAAAAAATCAATTATATTTTAAATAGTAGGGATCAATGTTATATTATTATAGCACAAACATATTTTTAATGTATTTTATTTTCAGTCTCCTATTATTTATTCAAAAAATGTCATTTAAAGTTGGGTGTGATAGTGATGGAAATAAAATGTTCAGTTCAACATATGAGGAGCATAAATAAATAGGAGTTATAAAATATCATTAAAAATTAGTTACCTAAGATATATGGAAAATGGAGTTATCTTTTAATAGGAATTGTATACTAGGAGGGGTACTAAAAAATATAATATGTAGGGGTAGAAATGAAGCTAGGGATATTATTTAAGATTCCTTGGTCAAAGGTGATACTAAATAAATTTAGTGAGTGAATCCCCCAAAATTATAATGGTGTGAGTGTGTTTTAACAAAATATCTTTAATAGATTTTGATTTGATCTCCTCATTCATAGATTTTTTATGGTGGGAGGTGAAACTTCCATAACTATAGTTACTTCATCCATTGAGAAATACATAAATATATTCTTAATCAATTCTAAGGCTTTACCAACCTCTTCTAATGGGATTTCCACAACTTGATTTATAAGTTTAGCATTATGCCACCATGTTACCTTACCATTGGTTTTCTATTCTTCCCAATATATTTATTTTATACAAATGTCTAAGCCCAAAATAGTTTCTACATCTAAAATACAACATCTCATAATTAAGATTCTACTTCCATGTGTGACTACCCATTTAGAGCCACAATTATAGTTTTGACCACCAAACTTTTAAAATCAAATTAATTATACACCCAAGCTAACTTGATTCAAACTAGTAGTTGTCTTCCAATCTAATCACAAAAAATTGAATTTTGGTGTTAGGGTGTTGTGTAAAAGGACAAACCTAAATTGCCTTTTAGGATATCCATGGTTGACCATCTAGCACTATATCCACACATCACTTAATAATTTAGAACCATTGCATTAACATCTGAGATCATTGGGACAACATAAGAGTGTGTATGATTGCTCAAAGCATCTTCAATTTTTTTCAAAAGTAGTAAATTAGCTCAAGGTATTAACTAAGGAAAATGAAGGGGAGCAAGACACCTCCAATGCCTAGAACAAAAAATCCAATAGATTCAAAATCAATGGAAAGGTCATACTTAAGACAATTGATGGCCCTCTATCCAGTAGATCATCATATAACAATGCATATTCACTCATGTAAGTAGTAGTAGTATTCTTAGCCTTTTGGTTTCATTTACCCTAATTATAACATAACTTATATAGCTATCACATGCCTAATAGATCTTGAAGAAATTATCTTGTGATTAAGTAATTGATACATATTATTGATTATAACAATGGTGATATGATGACTCCTCATTTTATTCTATAGGGACAGGTATTGAATCTCTTTAGAAGAGAGTTGCATAATCATCTAATGAATCTAAATGAGTTGATTTCATGTCATTTATTTTAAGGAAATGAAATTAGTTTATTCAACTACCCAAAATGACTATCAATATTTAAGTGTTCCTCCACTTCTATTATTTTGGTAATAGTAGGAAGCTTAGGATCAATCATTACATATGTTCCAATATGAAGAATGTGTAATTACATTGTCTAAATTATTAAATGCTTAAATCACATATACTTGCAACATCTTTAAAAAGTAATTTCCTATACAATTATGTTATTTCATATGATAGAATTCCTTCTTAATATAAACACCCATTTGAATATTAGTGTTCACATGAACACAGATATCATGTCTTCAACAATTTATCTTGGTGAAGATATGAATTTTACTGTAATGCCCCGCCACGTAACCTCAGAGGAAGTTGCAACAATTATGAAAGTGTACAATTTTTTTTTCTTTTAAAGTGCAATATTAACATGAAAGGTGCACTAACTATCGCAAACATCCTCTAAGGCATGCGACTAAGGTTATATCTGAATCCCATAACATAAACATAAATTCGTTCATAGCATATGATTAACTACTTATGAATTTAAAGTACATACATTCCAAGCATTAAAATTACATCACATATGATAGAAATACATGAAGATCCAATGATTACATTAAATTACAAATAGTGTTTGCAATACTCATTCCCAGAATGAGGAAGATCATACATAAGTGTTACAAATTACAAGAGTCCTCGAATACAACTGAGGAGTAATATAAATACAAATGTCCAACTAATACAATAATGAAATGCATAGAATAATACAACTGGTACCCACGAGCTCTCCAACTGGAAGATCTCGCCATCACAAACAAAAGAAGGGAACCCAACAGAGTAAGGTGCACATTCCTCCCAACCAAGTGGTACCCGAAGGCCCACCCCCCGTGCTAGGAGATAGTAACAAGGATTCCAAGACAAGACCCACTACCTCTAGACATAGGCTAACACATAACTAAAATAACCAAACACAAGAACAACACTAAAACATTGGTTACATTGCTTCTAGAGTTAAACAAATCAAGTATGTCAACTGAACCATACACACAAATCATTGTCGTAGGAAGAGTGTCATCACACCAGCTCGACATGGGTTACCCAATGCAGATCTTCATAGGTTACTAGCCCCTATCTGGTTAAATCCTGGCAACCTCAATTGATCCCCGACCCCCATTCTTACTCATGCGAGATCAACCTACCTTTCAAAGGGACAAGGCAGATGACCTTCACCATTCTAGGCCTTCCCACTCATCCCAAGCCCAAATGAGCAATTGAGTTCATGAGTAAGGCTATCTTATCTGAATTAGTATGAGTTACTACCCGAAACCCCTAATTTCTTCAAATTAATGTTTTCACTTGCTTAACTACTTTTGAAAGGTTACCCAGTTTACCTCTTTAGGGCTCTAGCCCCTAATGAAAGCCACTCTCCTACTGACAACACACAGATCATAACCAACACCCAAGGGTAACATAGTGCACAAAATTGGATAATAAATTCCACTCCAAACTATAGGAGGCAACACATCACAAATTCCACTCCAAACAAAAGAGGCAACACATAACAAATTTCACTCCAAACATAGGAGGCAACACATAACAAATTCCACTCCAAAAATAGGAGGCAATACATTCTCGTTCATGGTAACCGGGTGATTCACTAAAGTCGTCTATAAGCACTACCCAAGGGAAATCAAAAGGCTGACATTAAAATACAACAACCCCCAAATCCAAATTACCACAATTGGAAGTCTTACTAGCATTTCTAAACAATTTCCCCAAAATGAGAACAAAAGAAATTACATACAAAAGGCAATAAAACAGGAAATAAAACTACTCTTCGGATATCCTAAATCCAATTTCCCCTTTAGTGATTTAGAGCAAAGCTATTGCCTAAATAAATTAATTGAATAAAATCCCTTTACAAACAGAGAAGGAAAATCTAATTTATCTGTAACTTCAATTCCTTGATTACTTTTAATAAAATAACAAATTATACTAAAATATTATGCCATTCAAATCTTCTTCTTGTGTATATTTTGCATACACCCATTTTAAAGAAAATAAAACATTTAAAAATATATTAAAATATATATACATTGAATATATACATATATATATATATATATATATATATATATATATCATTGTATATACATTATATTTATATTAAAATTATTTAAACAACATGCCCTTTACAGATCTAACTAAACATATATTATTTATATATATATATATATACTAAATATTCCATACATATATATATATATATATATATATATATACAATATGTATATATAATATATATTTACTATTTAAAAAAAAAACTTAAACGAATTAAAAATTGCAGTTCCCAAAAGCGGAGGATACATGCCAAAAGGCCCGCACGAATCTCTTGGGGGGGGGGGGCTATGCCTCCCAGCACAGTTGAACCCCCATTAACGGTGGGGCAGTTGTGGAGAGGGGCAGCACTGGGCGTTGCCTCCCCCACAACGCCTCCCATGGGGGCGGCTGTGAGGAGAGCCCCAACCTCTCCAAAAAAAACTATGGTGTTAAAACTTCAAACTCAAATAAAAAATTCCTACGAATTTATTATAAATTCGTCGTACGGATACTCTAAAATTTTCATAAACATCTAAAGCGATTTTTAAAAAGGAAAAATTCCATATCAAATATATAACCATATATATTATATGTATATATGTGTATATATATAATAACATATATATTTAAATATATATATATATATATATATATATATATATATATATATATATATATATATATATATATATATATATAAAGAAATCAAACGATTGCTTTGACGAGAAAATAATTTTCAAAAAAAAATGGCCATCTACAGAAAAATACCCAAATTTTACAGAGAGAAGCAGTTTTCAACATAGGGGTTTTTCTAAATTTTCTTCAGACAAATTATTTTAATCGGAAGCAATATTTCTTTTACAGAAACAAATCCAATAGTAAATTGGATCAATATTTTTCTACATAAAACTTTTACCCAGATTTCCCGAGAGGTTTAATCCTACAGAAGAATTTCTACAAAGAGTTTAATTTCTTCTCAATTTCCAGATCCCTAATATTTTTCCTTCAGGGTTCTTCATTGTTTTCAACAATCCCAATTTAAAATTTGCAATAGTTTCAACAGAAGATTTCATTTCTATAGAGGATTTCATTTTTATAGAAGATTTCACACACGACATTTTCAATTTTAACAAAACTCTAAAGCTTCATAATTTGCACAGGCAATCTTTTTCCAGACAGTAATTTAATCTAAGAAACTTTTTCCAAAATGAAATTAACTAGAATAATAGAGGAACCTGAATTCCAACGCCTAAGAGGATGTGAATTGACGTAGAGCCTCTTCCATAGAACCAAGATTCTTCCAGATCAATGAGAGATTTCTCCAGAAACAAAAGAAATTCCAGAACACAAGAACTTTCCCCGAGACTGTATTTTTTCCAAAATTTCAACAACCCAAATGCAATAACACAACTTAATTTTAAAATCCTTTCCCCCTACAAAATATCCTCTCTCCTTCTTTCGTGAAGAAGCTTCTCACCTCTTCCCATTACAGCCATTAATTTCTCTGTGAATATATTTTTCCCAACAACCCTCATAAATTTTTCAAACACATGTTGAAAATAAAATATCTTTTAAAATCAAATTGCACCAAATCCTCAAGATATTTCCAAAAATTAAAACATTTTAATAATTTCTAAAATACTTAACATTTCTAATTTAAACTTAATTCAACTAATTTAGTTAATTAATAAAATAAATATAATCCTAAGATTAAATTATTTTATCAATTAGATTAAATTAATTAATCAATTAATTACCATCTTCTAACATAATAAACCAAATTAATTAAATAATCAACTAAATATTTAAATCATTTATTTTTCTTTTACAAACTTTGCAACATAAATAATATCAAAGCAAAATTGAACAACATTACAACAAACAAATCTAGCTAAAACCGACGACACGCTATGACTAGGGTAGTGGCTTGACACAGGAAACCTAGCTACTATCTCCCAATCAACATTACCGTTGGGCAATAGACACGCTCAAACCTGTGAAGCCAGGTGGAGTCGATGTCCTGTACCTACAAACCAAGCATATATCGAACATGCATATATAACATAATCAAACACACGGTGAAGAGAGAGTCACGAAATCGTAGGGCACTCACAAGTGAGTGATGCAATTTTGTCCCCTTCACCAATACAATGTCACAAAACTGACGAATCTAACATCAATAATCTACCCAAGAGCATATAACAATATTAATTCAAATAACCACTATGCTAATCCAAAGCATGTCATAATAATAATATCATAATATAAAATCCACATCGCTCTAAATTTAGCGATCAAATAATAATCAAGCATCATAGAATATCAAAGTCAAGGTGCTAACAGAAAACAAAGCATAACAAAGACACACACTGTTTGATCCAAAGAGAAAAATGGAGGGGTGCTACATCCAGCCCCCTAGGGTCGGGCTTACTCCTGGAAGCCTGCGAACAAATAGGGATAAAGCTCCCCCATCCTAGTCACATCCTCCCAAGTAGCAGAAGTATCATCCCTAGGATCCCACTAGACCCTCACCTGCTCAATATCTTGACCCCTGAGGGCAAGTATCTTGTGTTGCGCGTCCACTACCAAAAACCTCGACAATTGCACCTTGATACCCAACCTGGTGGTTATCAATCGTACTATATGCTCGGTGTGACCTGTTGGCATCACCCACCGTCAGCCTAGAAACTTTTGGCCCCTAACCAAAACTAGTAGTGTTCCTTTGCAAACAAAGCCTAGCAATGTGGCCCTGTTGACCGCAAGAGAAACATCTTGTGTTACGTCCAAAACCCTTATCACCTAGAGGTGCACTAGACTGTTGTACACTACCCCAATTAGCCACAGACTATGAACTTTGGGCCAACTGCTGTTGACAGTTGCGCTTATTGCGCCGCCTGTTCTGATTCTTCCTAGGTTGAGAACCATCACTATCTTGATGAGATTGTGAATCCTTACGCTTCCCCTGAGCACTATGTTGTTCTCCACTCTGTGTAGGAACCTGTTGAGTCTTGGGTGGTCCAACTCCCTGAGCTTGACCACTACGAACACTAGACCTTGCAACTAATACATTGCCAATCTGCACTCCTATGTGGCCATCCAATGTCATCACTAAGTTCTCCTAAAAAAGTCTCGCCTTCTCCATCGCCATCTCCATGGTCTTGGGTTCGAAAACCCGCACACCACCACTGATTCAGGCATTTAATCTCTTGAAAAAATGTTGGACAAGCATTCCCTCGTCATCTCCAATGTTATTGAACTGCTTGAGCTTGTAAAAACGACGCTCATATTGTTCCACCGACATCGCCATCTAGCACAAGGCATGGAACTCGTCACCATGGCGTTGCCACCAGTGATCAGAAAGAAATCGGGCTTTGAACCTCTCAAGAAAAATGTCCCATGACACAGAATTAATATCAATTCGAAGCTTCTGCTCCTCTAACCTCCACCAAGTAGAAGCAAATCCTCTCAAGTGCATGATCGTACACCTAGCTTTGGTATTGCTATCATAGGGGTGCATCGGAAAGCAATAGTTCAGGTCAATCAACCAGGTCTCAGCCTCAAGACCACTGCCAGATCCATCAAAGGTGGGTGGACGTGCTCTAAGCAAATCCTCTCAAGTGCATGATCGCACACCTAGCTTTGGTATTTCTATCATAGGGGTGCTTCGCAAAGCAACAGTTCAAGTCAATCAACCAGGTCTCAGCCTCAAGACCACTGCCAGATCCATCAAAGGTGGGTGGACATGCTCTAAGAAGATCCCTCATGTGTGCAGCTACGACTATCTCAAACTGAACTAGTACCTCTCTCACCAAGATTAACCTAATCTTCGCCCTGTCTTGGCCTAAGGTGAGCCAGTGTCTCCTCTAAAAACTTGCACAACTATGCGCCCTCGATCCTTGGAGGATCCTGATGCTGATCTCCACCTCCTGGGGCATTCTGAGAAACGTGATGCTCCTCACAATCAGAATCATGGGAAACATGAGGAGGTGAATCATGCTGACTCCCTCCATGACCGCCTACACAGCCATGACCTCAACCTTGTCCTCGTCCTCGTCTCAGAGGAATGATCCTACACAGACACACCAAGGTATTAAACAAGGTACACACTTAAAACCTACGCAACTAAAAGCTTAATGGGTTCATCATAATCCCATAGCACCTAGTGTTTAAACCCAGGCTCTAATACCATGTGTAATGCCCTGCCACGTAACCCCAAAGGAAGTTGCAACAATTATGAAAGCCTACAAAAATATTTCTTTTAAATTGCAATATTAACATGAAAGGTGCACTAACTATCACAAACATCCTCTAAGGCACGCGACTAAGGTTACATCTGAATCCCATAACATAAACATAAATTCATTCATAACATATGATTAACTACTTATGAATTTAAATTACATACATTCCAAGAATTAAAATTGCATCACATATGATAGAAATACATGAAGATCCAATGATTACATTAAATTACAAATAGTGTTTACAATACTAATTCCCAGAATGAGGAAGATCATACATAAGTGTTACAAATTACAAGAGTCCTCCTCGAATACAACTGAGGAGTAATATAAATACAAATGTCCAACTGATAGAATAATCAAATGCATAGAATAATACAACTGGTACGCATGAGCTCTCCAACTGGAAGATCTCGCCATCACAAACAGAAGAAGGGAACCCAACAGAGTAAGGTGCACGTTTCTCCCAACCAAGTGGTACCCAAAGGCCCAGCCTCCGTGCTAGGAGATAGTAACAAGGATTCCAAGACAAGACCCACTACCTCTAGACATAGGCTAACACATAACTAAAATAACCAAACACAAGAGCAACACTAAAACATTGGTTACATTGCTTCCAGATTTAAACAAATCAAGTATGTCAACTGAACCATACACACAAACCGCTTTCGTAGTTGTTGCAACTTCCTCTAAGTTTACGTGGCGGGACGTTACATTTACTATTCATATTTGTCATATTAGTATATGTATCCTTTGTCATAATCATCATTGGTTCTTATGGATCTATAAAAATTCTTCCTCACTAATAAGTCTTGGTATTATTCTCTTATCTCCTTACAATATACAGTTATTATAGTTTAATTTTGAATATGCACGGCAAAGGAATAAACATAATTATCATAGTATTGAGGATTAAGACTAAGCTAATTGAAATAACTCAACTTTAAATAAAGTGGGCATTAAATTTATAGATAAGTCATTTCTATCCATATAAAATAGGAATTCTTATCAACAACTTCCCAAAGACTCCCATGCTCATGGATCTCTGTCACCAATAAATACTATGCATTGCACACATATAAATAATCAAAGAAATAAATAAGCTTGCCTAGAAAAATTCTTCATGGCTACTCCATCAAATCAATCTTTTATGGAAATAGTAGCATGGATAGTGTGGAAAAATTCCTCAAACAAATATAAAAATAGGCAAGGTTAAACTTATATCTCTTTTAATTTAAGGAAGGCTTGTAAGTTGAAGGATCTAGTCACTTAATTACCAACCTTGTACAAGCTTTATGGAGACCATCACATTCTCATCATTAGTTTTCAAACCAAATTTATATTAATTTTGTACAAAACTTAATTGGACATATTTTCTATCAATTGAATACTTCCTAATAAAGAATAATTTGATACATACCTAGGCCAAGAGCACTGTAAGGAATACATTAGAGAAATTCATGCCTTTATTTTGTGATATTATTATGTATAACTTTAATATTCTAGAATGGGAATGCTTATTTTTTATACACAACACATAAATCAACTTGATTAATTATTTTTCAACTCTATGAGTGGATAATTCAAATTTTATACTATTTATGAAGGTAAAGGATACCCAACTCTAGGGACAACAATGTTGAAGTTATTTCTAATGTAGGCATTGAAATATGGATCTCTTTTCCTTGAGTCCTCCTTTACATGACATGTCATTGCAAGCCTGGAGATGTTCCAAAAATCATGATATTTCCACAAAAATGGTCTTCAAAATTGGTACCTCTTTTCGTTATATACTTCTATGGATGCCCGCACCCTCATCGAATGTGCTTATTTTTTGTGAAGGTAGGGGTCAAGCTTTCCTAGGTGAAGTGATCAAGTTCTCCACACCTATTCATTTCATTTGTTGAAACAATACCAATGGCTCATTAGGAAACCCGTGTCTTATGTAAGCTACATTAATGGCATCAGGAACCCCACGTCTTATATAAGCTACATTAATAGCATTCCATTCGAAATCATCTCTTTCTTTCAGGTCATCATAGACTTTTTGATCCTCCCCAAACTCTCACACTTGACATTCATGTCTCCCCCAAGTAGTTGCAATGGATCTCTGAGTTTTTTGTTTGATGGATGTCCATAATTTATACGTATTTGTCATGCTTAGCAAAGCCATAAAAGATGATTCATGTATTCTATCCTATCAAATTTTAATTGTCACAACTATAGGCCAATACCATGTTTATAGACCCTTATTCCCTACCCTTTAATATTTTTATCCCTCCTTCCCTCCTTCAATTTATTGCCTTATTGTCTACTCTTGTAAAGTGAGGGATGTATGGTTTTGGGCATTGTATTCCCTTCTTAGATCTCATATAGCTTTTTCTAAGCCATTGAATTATGGCATGCAATAACATCACCATTAGATCAAATGTGCCTACATATCTTAATTAAAAGAAAGAGAACACCTTGTTTGATTCTATTGATTTGAGAGTGGGATAGAATATAAATATATCATAAGTTATTGCATGCATCTATGACATATTTACATGTGTACATTAAAAGTTGACTATGATTGACTATGTTTTGTTCATGAGTTATTTAGGTGTTGACTAAGGGAAGTTACACTTTGAGGACATGTGTTATCACAAGACTTAAATAATATTGATAAAATGCCTTTAACTTATCCCATGCCATGTTGCCCTATCTATTGATTTCACAAGGTTTTGTTAGACTATTCACCTTTAATAAATTTTTAAAAATAATAAAATATTTATGATATAGAAATTGATGGTTGCACATCATATAAATGACATCTTGTAGCTTGTCATAAGGTTTCCTTTCGTTAGAAGCTTGTAATTTATAATTTCCTTAGAAAAAACTTCAAACTATGAACATGCTCACTATTGTGATTTTGCACACTATGAGCTACAAATTGTGAATAGAATTATGGAATTTAACTTGATTGTAGTATTTGTAACATATACAAGCATGATACAAAATTGATTTCTAGAATGAAGCCATGACATAGTGAGCCAAAATAAATGAGAAGAGTGAACTTAAATGAGCAAAGGAGTGCACTTGATTGTGAACTAGAGCATATGAGTCATTTGGACAATGAAGTTTTTTTGACAATGTGACACTTTTAAAAAATATATGGCACTTTCTCGTGGCTTATTGGCCAGGCAATTAGTGAGTGCTTAAGAGCCTTATTGATACCATGATATTATAGATTTGAAAGAAAAATGATAACCATTAATATGTGTAATGCTTAATAGATTTCATCACCATAATACTAGATACTATAATTATGATCAAATTAAAAATAATTATTATCTTAATACAAAATTGTAAAATAATTATTCTACACCAAGCATTTATAATACTAATTCCATTTCTTATGGAGAGTAATAAATTATTTCATATAAATTAAATATTTTTAAATATAATATATTGAAAATACAAATTTAAAAAATAGTAGACAATAAAAAATAAAAATAAAAAAGTTAACTAAAAACTTTTTAAAAGTATTAAAATATTTCAAATAAAATTAATAACATACAATGGCAAGAGTAATAAATTTCTCTTTCCAGTCTAGAGAACATGGTAAGAGAAGTATACCAACAATGGAGATTGCTTACCTTCGTGTTAACACACAATTTTTTTCTTAAAAACCACTAAAAAAATGGAGCGAGCAAGTGATAGTGCATGTAGGGGTGACTGTAGAGATGGACAAATTGAAGGGAGTGTGAAAGGAAGTGAGTTTGTTTTGAATGATGGGGATGGGGAAGAGGATGACAATGAGCTAGTTGGGGAATGGTGTTGCTCGTTAACAGATGAAGATTTGGCACCATGGTTGGAGGCTTAGAGGTACAATTTTGATTTAGATGAGGAGGGTGTTTCTCTCCTTAATTTGTGGAGGGAGGTGCAATGAAATAATTCTTTTGTGCACTCTTCTTCTACCATTTGTCTAGTTCAAGGCCTAATGACCTTGGCCATGCCTTCAAGAAGGTTTTTTTCTTTCATCCATATGTCTTGTTATGCTCGGTGTGGAGGCCTCGTCCCCTGTTGCTACTCCTATTCAAGCTCCAGAGGTTTCTGAGGTTCATGGTGAAACAAGGGTTTGTGATTCAAAGATTGTTGCAGGTCCTTACTTGCAGATTGATTACACCAATGTTGAGGCTATTGTGACTAGCATGGATGAATGCTCTAGGTTTTTTTGTTGTGGTGTGTGAGCTTGCGGCTTTTGTTGGGAATGATTTGCTTCCTGCCCCTGAATCCCATGCTACTCTTGTTTAGTCTTCAAGGATTTCTGAGGATGTTGTTGTTCTTGTGATAGTTATGAGTGATAGCATGCGTGAATACTCAAGGGCTACTATTGAGGAGAGTGTGCCTTTTGTTTCTGGTGTGGGGACTTATATTTCTACTCATATTCAAGCTTTTTGGGGGTTTCAGAGGATGTTGTTGGTCTTGTGACTGTTGTGAGTGAAAGTGTGGGTGAATGTCCAATGGCTACCATTGAGGAGAGCACACATGTTGTGCCTGTTGTGGATACTTTTTCCCCTATTGTTGCTCATGTTTGGGCTTTGGGAGTTTTGAAGGATGTTGTTGGTCTTGCAACTGTTGTGAGTGCTAACATGGGTGAATGCTTAAGGACTACCATTGAGGAGAGTGTGCCAAGGAATGGTTATGTTGCTTCTTTCTTGCACAAGCCATGGAGGAGGGGAATATAAAGCCATGGAGGAAGGGAATATACTTTTTTCCTTGATTCCCTTATGGTTAAGTCAGTTACTCATATTTGAAACTCCTTGGTTAGGAAATTTTGTGTTAATCGTTCCAACCTTGATGCTGCTAGAAGATGGGTGCTTTGGATTTGGAAACTAAGAGGTCAAGTAGAGGTTATCTCTATGTTGAATATTTTTTTCTTATTCTCCTTTTCCTTTCCTAAAGATTGCTCTAGGGTTTTTCAAGAAGGTCCTTAGTTTATGGGATCAAATGGCCTTTGTCTTAAAATTTGGTCCCCAAGGTTTAACCCTTTTGAGTGATGTCTCCATCGTGTTCCCTGTTTGGTTACTGTCAGGGTTGTTGTTGGAGTTTTGCAATGAAGATTTTTTCATGCTTATTGCCAATAATTTTGGGCAATACTTTATTGTTGATAAGGTTACTAAATTCAAGAAGCATTTATTGTTTGCTAGATTTTGTGTGCTTGTGGAAAAAATAAGGTGATCCCTACTCAAATCACTTTATCTTCAAAATTTGGAGTTTGGGAGCAACAGATTGATTTTGAAGACTCTTCAGTTATTTGTCAGTGTTGTTGTAAAGTGGTTCATGCCATTGTTTGTTGCTAGAGAATCAAGAAACACCATCTTGTTTGGAGGAAAAGGGAACTTAATTTTGCTACTACTGAGGAGTGTACTACTTCCTTTGAGGATATCCATAAGGATGAAAATAGGGGAAATGTCCTATAGACTATACAAAGATGGATTTATCTTTAATGGTTCCAAGATTGGATAAAGGTTTTCCTGGCAATATTATAAATCTCTCTTGTTTTAAAAAAATAATTAGGGCAGTTCGACCCTTGTTTTAGGATTAAGCAAAAATTATTAGAACAATTTGGCTTCAAACCATCTCGACTTTGGGTTGGTAGATTGTTAGGTTATGTAGTGTCCTGATGTATGTGTGTCGTTGTTTCTCTTTTGTTCCTTGTTGTCTTATAGTGCTTATTGCCTATCTTTTCTAAATTTTTGTACAAAGGTCTGGACCTTTTCAAAATCTCTACTTACTTTAATAAAAAACCTACAAAAATTTCCAAATGTTTAAGTAAATGTATGCTTATTTATAATAATGTAAAAAGCAAGATATTCAGTGGTACATGGGGACGCATCCTCTGGACTTTTTTCCCCCATACTCGTACTCGAGACGTTTCAAGGATAAGGGATGCCTAAAGGGACGTTTCCCAGGCATCCCCAAAATGTGTTTTTTTGAAACGTTTCCAAATACAGGAAATGTCTCGGGGATGACCGACCGTCCCCTTTTTTCAGCAACTTAAAATAGTAAAAAATAGTTTGAAAATTTAAAAAGGTTTTCTTATTGTTCTTTTAGGTGGACCCCACACCCTCCCAACCCTAAAATGCTAACTTAAAACTATATTTCAAAGGCATTTGACTTCATTTTAACATGCAAAAAAAAAATTGTAGCTAAGAACAAAGTGAGAAGAGAAATAGGAGGGTTTGAAGGAGATGTTGGAAAGAAAAACCAGCATCTAGTAGGCAAAAAGGAGAGCATTAAGGCAACAACCAATAAGAGAAGTGAAAAAGGTAAGTTATCTTTCCATTTTTTTTATTTTTTTTCCAATTTTTTCTAAGTTTATGATGAAATGTGCGATTTTTTTATTTATTTTTTTTCAATTTACAAAAACCAAAACAAAACAAAATAAGCAGTAGTAGTGAAAGTAGTGGGCATGTTGAGAAGGGAGAAGAAACCCAATCAGTTGAAAGGGGACAACCGCAAGCAAATCCTTTTGAAATCCCTTCCAAAGATTTAAAAAATATGCAAAAGGCCCTTTGAATCCTAAGAAAGCTCTTCTTCAATTAACAACACGTCTAGACAAAGACAAAAGGAAAAACACGAGGGGTAGTAGATTGTGGCAATGTAACATTTGTAAAGATAAATTTTATGGGAGCTACACAAGAGTCTATTCTCATCTATTGGGTTGTACAAACCATGGGGTCAAGGTTCGTCCTGACATAAAAGATTTTTAAAGGGTAGAGTGTTATAGATTGCACATAGAGGGAGAAGGATAGCCTATGGGACAAGTAATGCAAACTCAATACACACATTCAACTTCACCTATGCCCTCTATGTTTGGTAGTCCTAGTGTTGGTAGTGGTAGTAGTGGTGCGGGTGGTGTTCATGTTTCCACAAAAGGGAAGAGGAAAGCTAGTACTTCTAGTGAGTAGAAAAATACAGTTGCAAGTATATTCAATGTGCAAGCACATTCTCCCTACTTTAAACAAATGTTTAAATATGTGGCATCTATTGGCAGCTCATTCACCCCCCTGGAGAAAATAAACTACACACTACACTCCTTGACAAAGAATATTCTAAGGTGAGTGTGGTGATTGAGGACATGAGACAGTGTTGGATTAGGATTCATGGATGGGTGGACCGATATTAGACATCGACCACTTATCAACATCATAGTCACATTTACAGTTGGTTCATATTTCCTTAGAGCCATTGGTTAATCTGGGAAGCACAAGGATGGAAAATTATAATTTGATATTTTGAGAGATGCCATAACGGAGGTTGGGATAGCCAATGTTGTGTAGGTGGTCACTAATTCAACACATATGTGCAAATTAGCAGGTTTGATGGTTGAGAGTGAGCTTACAAGCACATCTTTTGGACCCCTTGTGTTCATGCGTTGAAAAATGCATTGAAAGACATAGGGAAGATAGATTGAATGCACCAGGTGGTTGTAGAGGATAGAGACATTAAGATATTTATTTGCAACCATCACACCTCACTTGCTCTCTTTAGGATATTTCAAAGAAGGAATTTCCCAAGCCTATAGAGACAATGTATGTCAGCTACTTTATTTTGTTAGAGAGGATGCTTGAGGTGCAGGAGGCCCTACAATTGATGATGGTTAATTCAGAGTGCAATAGATGGTATATGGCAAGCACTACAGAAGGGAGAAGCATCAAACAAAAAATTATTGATGATACTTGGTGGTCCAATGTGAGATAGAAAAAATTGTTATTGATTGTTGATTTTATTAAAAAAATAAAAAATATATATATGATTTTATTATTAATATTTTTTTATTTTCTAATTTCTAACTTGTCTTTTTTCAAATTTTTGTTTGTAGATATATTTGCTCCATCATTTCACCAGTTGTGGATATCATTAGATATGCTGATACAGACTCTCCAAGTCTTGGAGAGATTTATGAAACATTTGACTCCATGCTTGGAAGAATGAAGAAATCAATTTTTGATAGGGATCCTATTTCGAGATTATATGAGCAAGAAATTAAGCCCATTATGATGCAGCAGTGGAACACTATGAACACCCCGCTTCATTTGGCAACCTTTGTTCTTAATCCTAAATGGTATTTACCAAGGGCTAGTAGGATGCCTCATTGTGATGACAATGAGGTGAAAGATGGGTTTATGAAGGCCCTGACAAAAATGTATTTAGCTAAGGAGGTGAGTCTACTTTGTACACAATGGACTAACTTCTATAATCTTCGTAGTCCAACATTTGGCAAACCAAAGGCCAAGGTAGATAGAACTACACTAGCTCAAAGGGATCCTATTAGATGGTGGTCATAACATGGGAAGGATGCACCACAATTGAGGATACTTGTTATTTGCCTCCTTTCATAGGTAATACATTAACATAATTTATTAATTTGATTAGTGTTGAACATTTATATAATCATAATTGAATGTCATGATTAGTAAATAACTAATTTAGTTTTCATCAATGTTCCACGGGGACGCATCCCCCCTAAATTTTAGTCGTCCCCCAGTCCTGGACATTTCAGAGACTTGGAGACAGCAGGGAGACGTCCCTTCGCCATCCCGCCACCGCCACTGGGACATGAGAAATGTCAGGGAGACGTGGGGGATGCCCAGGCATCCCTCGAGCGTCTCAGAGACGCCCAGGCGTCCCCCACGTTGGGACGTCATGAAAAGAGCTTCTTTTTTTTAATTCTTTTATTTTTATTGGTTTTTGTGCCTAGGGTCAAACCCTAAAGGCTTGTGGGACCCATCTAAAAGCCTCTAAATGAAATAAAACACTCTAATTGCTAATTTTTTTACTCACATATGCATTTGATGTTTTGGAGCAACTAGGTGAAGAAGAGGAAAACCAGTAAGAAGAGTGAGTGAAAGAGTGAGTTTGAGGTGCTTCAAGCGCAAGAGGGGTGAGAAGGAAAAAGAAGAAGAAGAGGAGGAGCATTCTACACCAATTTTGAAGGATTTTTCAAGCACAAGGTAGGGTTTTATGACTGTTTTTTGAAGTTTTTAACTATTTTTTCAACAAAAAAAATTGTTTCATTTTCCAAGTTTTTAGATTCATTTTGAAAATGTAGTTTGATGTTTGAAATGAGCATTGAAATGAAAATCAAAACATGAATATGCATTTGCAGCCATGTCTATGAAATTATGATTAAAAAATTAATCAAATTTCATATACATGGATGCAAATGCATATTCATATTTTGAATTTTCATTTCAAAGCTCGCTGTTTTTTTTTAATCTTTCCATCAAGATTCATCTTGAAGTTTTAAAATTTTAGTTTCAAATTTGTCAAACTAGGCTGAAACTAGGCACTTATAGAATTTAATTTTTTACTGCAGTGTCACAATGAGCTCTCATGACATCAACATGAGTGAGGATGAGGTTCATTCACATAGTGATACCGATCCTGAATATGCACTTGAGGCTGAGGGGGGTGACCATGGGGCTGAGCATGAAGTCCAAACTAGTTCCATGGCAAGTGAAGCAAGTACTTTAGAGTGCCCTTCCGCAGTATTGGCAAAGTATGCTAAGGATCCTTTTGATTCCAAATCCCCTCTCAAACAATTTGCAACAAAAGATCTAAGCAAGCAAGGGGCAACATTTGGTGGCACAAGGCGGTGGAAGTGCAAATTTTGTGGTGTGGGGTGGTATGGGAGCATTACTAGAGTGAATGCACACCTTCTTTTCATTAGAGGAAAAGGTGTGGGGATATGTGAGTTTTTGGCAAAACCAGAAAACATGAAATACAAAGTTGAAATAAATAAGTTATGGGGTGTTCCTGATGATACTCTAGCTGCACATGTGCCTACTACTTTGTAGCATAGGACACATGTTCAGCATAGCCAGCCACAGAGATCCAGCCATACTTTGCAGATGAGAGTAGGAGGGACACTAGGTTCTTCTTCTAGTGCCTATGTAGGAGAGGGGAGGGGGAAACGAAGATTGCAAAGTCAAACTCAAAGTAACCCCATAGCAAATTTATTTAATGTGCAGCTCAAGGATGACATAGATGATGCCATTGGCAAGTTCTTCTTTGCCAATGGCATCCTATTTCATGTTGCCCGATCTCCTTATTATAAGGAGATGATATCGATGGTGGCAAAGGGAGGACCATCATATGTGCCACCAGGTGAGACAAAATTGAGGACTACGATCTTGGATAAGATCTATTCGAAGATCAATTTGTTGATGGAGAAGATGGAGGAGTGTTGGGTTATGACAGGATGCAGCATAGTCATGGATGGGTGGACGGACATTAGCCATCGTCCACTCATTAACATCATGGTTACATTTACTGAGGGCCCATATTTTCTTAAGGAAGTTGATTGTTCAGGGCATTGCAAAGATGTTGATTTTCAATTTGAGGTTCTCAGGGATGCTATTGAGGAGGTTGGGCCACAAAATGTGGTCCAAGTTGTGACAGATGTTGCACATGTGTGCAAAGCTGCAGGGAGACTTGTTGAGGCTACTTACAAGCATATTTGGTGGACCTTGTGTTGTGTGCATGCCATGAACAATGTACTCAAGGACATGGGAAAGATTGATTGGATTAGAGCAGTGGTTAATGATGCAAGAGATGTGTAGATGTTTATCTGCAGCCACCACACATCACATGCACTCTTCAAGACTTTCGCTAAGAAAGAGTTCCTGAAACCTACTGATATGAGATATGCTTCCTATTTCATTCTCTTGGACAGAATGATTGTGTTGCAAGAGGCACTGCAACTCATGGTCGTGACATCAAATTGGAGTAGGTGGGCCGAGTCTAAAACAGAGTAGGGGAAGAGGGTGAAGGATACAATGAAGAGTGATGTGTTGTGGGGTGATGCAAAATATATTGTTGCCATCATTAAACCAGTTTTTCAGGTTATCAAGTATGGGGATGCGGATGCACCTAGCCTTGGAGAGGTGTATGAGTGCATCGATTCTATGCTTGATCAGATGAGGGTTGTTGTGCAAGAGAGGGACCCCACATTAGCATTCTACCACGAGCACATTCAACCAATCATTCATAGGAGATGGGAGAAGCTCAACACTCCCTTGCACATGGTAGCCTATGCACTTAATCCTAAGTGGTATTTGACTAGGCTTGGTAGAGTGACACCTATAGAGGATTCAGAGGTGAAGGTAGGGTTCTTCAGGTGCATTGAGAGGATGTACAATGATGTAGATGCTAGTATGATTTGCACCGAGTGGACCAAATTTTCCACTCTTAGGGGTTATTCAGATGCAGCCAAGATGGATATGCGAACTATGGTGCAAGAGGACCCAATTTTGTGGTGGACTTGCCATGGATCAGGACCTTTGACTACCACTCTAGTCATCTGATTGTTATCTCAGGTTTCTAGTTCTTCATCTGTTGAGAGGAACTGGTCACATATAGCTTCATCACTCTCTTAAGAGGAACATACTTACCTCTAGGAGATCAGAGAAGCTTGTGGTTGTACATAGTGTTTTGCGTCTCATTGACTGCAAAACACTTTTGTACAAAGAGAGTCCAGCAGCACAATGGGATGTAGAACCAAAGGAGCTAGAACAAATTGATGAGGATGCTTCAATTTCGGCTTCAGATGAAGGGCCGGTTGGTGTTAGTTTGGCAGAGCTTGAGCACGAGGATTCTAGTAGTTCAAGTGATGAGGAGTTTGGAGATGATTAGAGGCCTCCCTTCACTATATTTTTGCATTTTTACTTATTTTGATTATGATTCATATCAATGTATCATGCTACTCATTTTAATCATTTTTATGATATGATATTTTGATGTGACATGTCATATTTTCGATATTCATATAATAGAAATCTCAAATTCGACAATTTCATTTGTCAAATTTTAATATTTATTTACTTTTAGTCTTTTAGTAATAGTATTCAAGTATTCAAAATGTTAGTATTTGCAATTTTACTAATTTGCCAAAGTTTAATTTGAAATGTTATTCTTAAACATCTTTTTATAACTAGTTATTCAAGTACCATATGTATATCAGCACACACACGCCCCCCCCCCCTTCCCCGCCGTCGTCCCCAAACTTATACCCCTTGTCCCCCCGTCCCCGAGACGCGTCCCCTTCAGAAAACTTCGTGGAACACTGGTTTTCATCTCCTTTCACAGGTTGCTAATTGCTCTGCTGCATAGAGGGATTGGTCAACATATAGCTTTATTCACTATATCAAGAGGAATTGGCTGACCTCTAGATGAGTAGAGAAATTAGTGGTTGTGCATAGTGCTTTGCGACTCCAAGATCGTCAAACTCCTGATTATCGACAAACTCCAACGTTATGTTGGAATGTTGATCTAGAGGATGTCGCCCAGATTGATGAGGGGGAGACATGGGAGGAATTGGTTGGAGTTCCATTAGATGAGCCAACCTCTCATACTCATAGTGGCAATGACTCAGACTCTAGGTCTTATTTTGATGCAATGTTGATAGATGTCAAGTAGAGGCAGCCATCATACTTTCTATTACTATGTTTTGGACATTTGTGACTTTGTCATTTTGACATTTGTAGTGCAAACTTGTAGCATTTGGGGATTTTTTTTTTAATTTTATATCATATGTACATTGACTGTTGGACATGAATTATGGAAGCAATTAAGTAGTTGTAGTATTAATTTGTTCGACTCTATAATGTATATGTCAATATGATTGGTGATTACATTTGCAACTTTATCAATGTTCATTGTTATGATTATCATTACTCATATGAATATCTAAAATTTCCCTATATTTTTAAAATTTATCAATCTATATATATAGCCATCCCCCATCCCTCAAAAATCCCCTAATAAAATCTCACCCTCTATCCCCCCTACTAGAAACTTGGTGGAACATAGAAGATATTTTTATAAAAATAAGAGGACAGCTAAATGTGCCAATATTGGCATTTTAAAACCTTGACCTTAAAGTCTATTATAATATATGTACTTACTGCTTGTCCCTCAATCACAGGAATTCAAGAAAATTAGTTTATTGATGCACTGGCTATATATTTGTATTTTCAATTTGTCCTTCAATCATAATAATTTATTAAAATCGGTTTATTGGTGCACTAACTGTATATTTGTATTTTCTGTTTGTCCCTCGATCACAAAAAAATTAAGAAAAATATGGTTTATTCCAGTGCACTGGCTATTTTTAAGCTTGCCCCACGTATCTATTCTTCCTGTTCCTTTAGAGAAGGAATAGAAATCTATACTAATTGTCTGAATATTGAAGATAGAAATCAGAGTACATAATAATGACACATTTGTGACAGTCATAACATAATGGTTCTTACTGTGAAGTACCCAAAACTGTTTGTACATATTGTCTCCAAGAAATTTAATCTTCATCTGCCTTGTCTGAGACCACTAAAGACCTGACTTCCTCCTGCAAGAGCACCATCCCATTCAATGGATTCCAACAAAATACGGGATAAAGTGTATACAATATCTCTCATGTTAGGCCTCCTTGAAGGATTTTCATCTAAACATCTCTGTGCAATCTCAGCAGTCTGAAAAAATATCAGCATATATATAAATTTAGTCATTAACATTATGTGCACAAATTGTATTAATATAGTACCCCACAAGCCATGTTTAAAGGAAATCTTGTATACCTTGCAGAAGATGCTTTCTGGATAAGAAGTGAAGAGATTTGGATCTACCAAATCTCTTATTTGATTAATCTTCAATGGTCTCGGAGTCTTCTTAAGTGTTCTCAAAGTCTAGCATTCATCGTTATTATACAAACAAGAAAACGGTAACTTAGAGAATGTAAAAATCTCACAAATTGCTCCCATCCAAAAGCACACTATTAAGAAAAACAGAAAGTTAATCAAAATTGCTTGAAACACTAAAGCTCTTCCTTGAATTACAGAAGGTATCTAAGGATATCTAGCTTTAACCCTTACCACTGGAGGTGCAGCTGAACTTGGAGGGGATTCTTGACCACTGTCATTTTGGCTGTCCGCAACAGCTCTCTGGCCGGTAAGAAGTTCGAACAGAACCACCCCAAAGGAATATACATCACTTTTGACTGTGGATTTTCCTTCATTTAAGAATCTGTTCCAATTAAGAGAGGTCATTATATGAAATGAACATTTAAATCATTAGGCATGAATAGATGATAGAGTTGATTAGGCGGTACAACTGTTATAAGAAGATTCAGATATTTGAAGTGAGGAAAACAAAAAAAATAATTTATGGGAGAGGATTCAGTATCTTAAATTTATATCTCTCAAAATCTTATGTTGCAATTTGAAATCACTTCCAATTTTTTACAGTAGTTTAATTGGTAAGTTTCCTATTTGTAATTAACGTTTTCGGGTCACATCATCAAATATGGCTCTACGAAAATTCATCATCAGCAATTCACCGAAGGAAAATTCACCGCCAGCAATTCACCACGGCGGAAAATTAACTGCATTAATATTTTTAATAGTTAATTTTCCACCGCGGTGAATATATTAAAAATATTAATACCGTTAATTTTCCGCCACGGTAAATTGCTAGGGGTGAATTTTACTTGGCGGTGAATTTTCCTTCGGTGAATTGCTGGCGATGAATTTGCCAAATGCCATCAAATATAATGTCACATCAGCATGTTTTTTATTGAGGTATCCAAAAAGGTCCTTAAAAACTAGATCAGTAATTGTGCACTAAGTCATGTTTTATTGGTGCACTGATGTGGCATCACATGATTTGTTGCTTTTTAGATCTTAGAAATACATTTCATTAAATTATGAGTACTCATTGATCAATACTAACAACTTTAAAGTCACAACTATTAGTACTATACTATTAAAAATATTGAACATTAGATCAACAAATACTATCACATGATTCACAACTATTGAAACATGCTCAACTACTGAATCATTTCTAATAGTATGTCAAACTTTGCAGTTAGCTCATAATAGATAAGAGTAGTTGTAAGAGAAACTATGAAAGACCTTCACCATCTACCTATATATGACTGATGTCACATATGTTGGGGGAAATTGACATGTAAGATGAGCACTCAAACGGTAGGTAAAGGGACCTTAGGCCATCAACTGACAGATTGAGTGAGGAGGAGCTTATGCCGCAGCTTAGATCCTCCTTATGCGGCAGCTTAGAGTAGTAGCAGCATCAATCACACTCTCAATTTGAAGAATGTCCTCTATATATGTTGTCTCTGACTCTCTAGAATAGAACGGACTAAGGGCAGACCCTTGATATTATTGAGAGAAGGATATTGCTATGTGTTGTACTCTTAACAACCAAAGCTGTGGACTTCCTGGTGAAGATGATGAAACTGGCAAAAGCAGTTGTCGCTTGCAGAACCAGAGTTTGTGAGGGCAGTGGTTACTCTATGTCAAGGCGTGATCGAAAGATGTTCTAGACTAAGAACTCACTGAGACTAATGTCCCAAGAATTTTTGGGACTATTGATAAAGTCTGGCGGTCAATTATAGTGTAGGCATCAAGACCTTTAGTATGATACTTATATTATCTATATCTAATGAGTAATGACACAAATTTCACTATTGTTTACAGAGAGAAGGATAAGACATACTCGGGAGCCATAAATGCAAGCTTTGTGATATCATTTGTTACTTTACACCCACTTCCTATTATTTCCAAAAGCTTTGATAATCCGAATTCTCCAACCTGTAAATCATGTAGTCATGGTAACATGTTGAACAATTCATTAAAAAAAAATTAATATTCATGATAAAAGCAAAGAAAAACAGTTTTTAGATTGTACCTTTCCCTGTACATCGTCCTCAAGAAGCATGCTACTACTGTTGATATCACAATGGACATAAGAAAATTGAGTATCATCATGTATATATTCTAGACCTCTTGCAATATCTATTGCAATTTGTAATCTGTCATTCCAGGTCATGGGAGCCAAGCCTGAGGACAACATAAAATATGTATATCCTTTCAGAAGAATGATCTATGCAAATAATTAACAGATCTAAGAAAGAAAATTTGAAAAAGTGGAGAAATAAACAGGATAAAACCCTATGAAATGAGCATATTGGAAGTCATTCTGTGAATTTTTAGTTCCAAAATACTAGAACTACAACTGAATGTTAAAAGCAGCAGTAGCAAAGAATTTCGAAAGGGTACAGATTTGACCATATTCGTTCATCAATTAAAATTCATGATTTTGAATTTCAATTGATTAATAAATGTTTTCAAATGTATGAGAATGGATAATAGTCATTGCCCTTCAGCTTCAGTAAGATATAAAAACAGGTGAGATCGAACATAGCTAAATAACAATTGTATAGCATGAATATTTAACAGGGGACTTGCACCCAATTGTCTTTTAACACAAATACAAGAATTGGTAAAGAGCCAGGGTTGAAGCTAGCTAGATGACAATAGCTTAGCATGAATCTTTATTGTGAGGACTTCACAATAGACCTTTAAAACTACTACAAGACTTGGTAAAACAGTGGGTTTGAAGCTAGCTGAATATCCATTGACAGGATGAATCAATGTAGGGACTTGCACCCAATAATCCTTTAGCAGTAATAAAATTATCTTCAATCAGCTGTAAAAGATAAGACATGATTTACCGGCTTTTCATTTTTTTTTGCAAAGGATATACCTTTTCTTCATGTACTTCAGTGGAATCCTGTATGTTAGTGTCAAGAAAATCTTAATTGATTGAGAACAAGGATGTTACCTTTGGAAGCAGGATCATGAAGGCGGGTAGTCAAAGGTCCACTTTTAGAAGACTCATATACCAGAAGAAGCTCATCTTCGTTTGAAGCATAACCGATCAATGAAGCCTATTGAAATACAGAGAAAGAAATTTTCTGTCAACAAAAGGCCAGGTAAAGTTCTGGTAGCTTAGAATAGACAATATGAGCGCTCGATTCATCTATGAAAAAAAAGTAGAAAGATTCAAAAAAATTCACCCACAACTTGGCAGAACATGCCAATGGAGCATATCGTATCCCCACTATTTCGTAGAGTTTAAATCCAATGTTTTCAGACAAATAATTTGAGTCCTATCAATGCTTACCAGATTGGTATGATGCAGTTTGCGAAGTTTCTTCACTTCCTTTAAGAACTCTGGAGTTAACTTACTCGGTGCCAATCGTATTTTCTTTACATCAAATTGCTGTACACAACCCAATAAGCCATCTTAACATGGAAATGTATTTCCATTATAATGTATTGGTCCGAAAACCTTTGTGCAAAGAAAATTCACCTCGTTCCTTAAGCACGCAGTGTAGCTAGAGCCATACCAGCTATGTGCTACAAAATTATTCTCGGAAAACCTCGAAGTTCCCGACACTACTTCCTCAAACTTGAAGCATATCATTTTCTCTGGATCTATCATGTTGTTGGTCTCTGCGTTTACAAAGTTAGATCCCATTAAAAAAATGACAGAGTGGATAGAGATCTATCTGGGATTTCATAAAGTACATCAAATGTGTTTTGACTGGTTTGGATTCCACCTCTTTATCCATATGAACATTCCCTGATGTGAGGTCATTTGGTAAAATTTATTCAAAATAGGGATCTTAAAATGATCCAACAGGTGATTTGTACTCTCTTATCAGGGTGACTCTTTCAATGAATGCCAAATAACTCATGCAAAATCATGGAAGAGATGACATTTAAGAAATGGCTACTCATTAGAGATGAGTAATTGAAGGAATGACTTAGTATCAGATACTCCAAGACAAACAAGCAATAAATGATATATAAAATGTACAAGCTATGTAATAAGCGATCACCTTTGGACAGCGAGAGTTGTAAATCACTATTGCTGGTGTTATGGATGCTGCTTTTGGGTTTAAACCTTCGTTTCATGTATTTCCTCGAATTTTTCTGTCTCCATTTCAAGCGGCCCCTAAGAATGAATCCAGCGATAAGTGCAATGCTCAGAAATAATCCAGCAGCAGCAAGTCCCACAATTAATACAACCTTTGACCGGCCTTTCTTGTTTTGCTTCTTTACTGAAAAGCATGGGAGAATGTGAAGATTTTAACGCTCAATATAGATATGACATCACTAATATGAAATTTTCAATATCAATTGTAAAATATCATGAAATTTTGTGATTATTTATCAGATTGTTTTGCTGTATTGAATTTTAGAAACTAATTTAGTAGGAAAGGATCTTTACTGATTTCTGGGATTTTCACTGATGTATTCAAGGGATCTCCATAAACTGCACATACCAAAGAATTGTAGTATTAGGAATCAGATTCAATAATCACATCTAAACCTCAAATTTAATCTTACAAAAAGAAGAGAAAGCATATTAAGGTACACAAAGCAAACGTCCAAATGGGTCAATGGGCCTGTCGAAGTACACCTAGCTTGGAGACAAAAGGATTGTAAAAGACGGCTATAGTGAGCTATAAAAGAGAAAAAGTAGTACCATTAATTGCTTGAGATCAATTTTTTGGAAAGTTTTTCAATAGCATGAAAACATGATCTTGTATATATAAACACAGTTTCCAATCAGTTTATGAGTAGAAGGTATGTGAAATTGGTGTGACCAATTAGGGGTATCATTTCTAGCTATAAGAGGAAAGGAGTGAGCATAATCAAACCCCTACACTGTCAGGGAGAGGAGGTTGAGGGAAGCCCCTGAAGCTAGTTCGTCCACACCATTTTCCCCGGATTCCTGGTGAGCAGAAAAATCTTATCAATGGCTAGTGGAGTTAAGAACTGGAAGGAACTATCTCCATCTCAACCTAAAGGCCCTAGGAAGATAGGAATTGACCAATGGAAGAGAACTCGGTGCAGAACTGAGTACTCAGCAGCAGGGCATATCATATTTTAGTCATAGTTGGCCAACTTTGGGATGATTACAGAAATGTCATTTTCTTTAGACATTTAAATCCTTCAAGCCAATTGTAAACATTTCTTTCACCGAAAAAGAAGTTTGATTTCCCATTTTAAAAAACTAATTGTATTACTGAGAAATTATCTGAAAACAAACCTTTTGAACAAGGAGTGTTTTCTCAATGAAAAAAATTAATTCAAATTTGAAGAAATGATCTGACATTCTACCTTCTTTAACAGGAAAATAATACATCTTGTCGTCAATTAAAGGATCCTCTTTTGAAGTCAAGTTATTTAGAGCCAAGAAAAGAGTTAGATTTGAACCAAACTGCAAAACAAGATCACTGATAACATCTTTCGGCCGAGGTACAAATGATAGGTACTTCCAATACCCATTACCATTTGCATCACACTTGCAAGGAAGTCTAATAGAAACTGTTGAATTCTCTTGATAGTATTCTTCTGAAGGCATCCATGCCAAACCTTTATAGGTTTGTCGTATAGTATCTGAGCTCATGTTAGGATTGCTACCTACATGAAAATTTGTATGGGCAAGAAGCAAACTTGCTTCTGTACAAAAGCAATCCACACTAATAAGGAGGGCATTATCTGTTTCATTAACAAAAATAGCCCCACTATTCATTTGATCTGCAAAAAGATTTTTTGCAACTTCTACTGCAGAATCTGTTTTATAAAGATTGTAGTGAAGATAAGCTTGGCAGGGCTCTTTAAGTGTGCTCTTGTCGCATGTAAGTGGGTAGTTCTGGAATTGACCCCCTAAAGAGGTCTCACATAAAAGTAGTAAGAAAATCAACCATATATGCTGTATGAATTGAGATACTTTTGCTTTTGAAACCAAAGAGCTTAAGTTTTCAGAAGGCCTTGCAGAAGAAGCCATGAGATCTATCTCCTCCCACATATCCAGGCCCTATTTAATAAGGTTTATAGAAAAATTGTTATGTTACATATCAAGATCCTTTTTGACACAGCACTAATGATGCTACACTGAAAATCAGTCTTCCATCTATCTAGATTCTATATACACTCTACTCAAATAAGAATTTTATAAATATTCTGCTGAAAATCCTTCTTCCTCTTCTCAAGATCCTATGTAACTCTACAATCAAACAATGCTTGTCCAGTCCATTTTCAATTCTTGAAGAAACAAATGGCATTACAGCCAAGATAAAAAATAGTCAATCACTTTGCTACAATTGAAACCTTCTACTTCACAAGGTCTTAACATTATAAATAAATAAAAAATATGCATCTCCATCAATCTACGCGGTAACATAGATTAAAATAAGTTTTTTTTTTTTAATTTGTTTATGTTCAGGACATCTGGTTTATATAATCTACCATGATTCCGTATAAATCATTCATGTACGACACAGTCTGTGCCAAGCGCAAGATATTTAAAATATATTAATTATTTTAATATTTATTTTCATGTTTTAAGTGCTTGTCTGCAAGCCTCGCCGTGCATCATTGATTAGATAAGCGCCTTAAGACTTTTTATTTTTATATATATACTTATTTTTTTGATTTCTTAAAACATTTATAAAACATCAGTGAAGCCTTTCTCTCGTTGTTGCCGTACTCTACGTCTTCATTTTTTATTTAAATATGAAAAAAGAATCAACTAAACCCCCTTACTAAAATTTGGTTTAACACTTCACATTGTTGGTTACCTTGTGGCAATCTTAATATTAATATATCTCCTCACTTGATGTGTTTATTGATGTTGTATTTATTTTAATTTAAATAAAAATTGTAAAGCCTAGTTTTATACAGATATTATTGTGTAATGGATAAAAGTGTTTATTTGTCCTTTTTTTTTCATTTTTTATATTTACTTTTAATATTATTGTAATTGAATAGTTCTAGTATTCAATTTGACTTATTTGGTGTGTGAATTAGTTATAACTATGCATCTTTAATAGTCAATTTTTGTTACCATTAAATTTATTTATTTGTATTTCTTTTATTACACCTCAAGTGCTAAATTGATCAAGCAACTTCTATCCAATTTAGAAATGACAACTTGATACATTTATCAACCATAGCTATGGAGATTTTTTAATTTAGAATCATCCTTGGACCCAAACCTAAACCTCAAGGCGTCATTCATAATGGCCCTTCCCTATCTACATATCCTTTTTTAGGAATCAAAGGTTATGTCTAATTCATGCACCAATAATAAAGGTACTTCACCTTCACATGTGGGATAAGATTTCTAGCCTCTTTTTTAAATAACAAGCATTAACTGAATTTATGATTCCATTCAATCCATATAAATAGTATGATAACAAAAACATTTTAGTCAAATGTTAATTACATGTCACCTCAATGTACGAAAACACACCAAATCCTATAGGGACTAGCTCATACAAATAGTACAAATACACAAAGTGATTGGTTAATACATAAATCATGGGTATACATAGTAGTTAGCTCATGGATGTGTTACATATACACAAAGTTACTGTTACCAATTTTTCGCTACAACTCATTTGGTGGAGCTAGTTTAAATATTGTTATATTTGAAAGTGAAAATACAGTTATTTTTGCATATCCTTGAGTGTTGTTTGCACCTTATTTATCATTTATCATTTATCAAGTAACAGTTATGCAGATGTTTTTTAGAAGACTGAATTTCAGGAGTATTACTCATGTTTTTTGCAAAACCAAATGGAGTACAGAACTGAATATACAAATAATAACGCATTGCAGAATGCTTTCATCTATTTTATGAAATGATTCACATTACATATATTCATTCGATTGCAAGAATACAATGATGGTACAATTTGGCATTTTAATGCTCTTCTTTCATAATGGAAATGAAAGAACAAAATTTGAATATCCACACAAGCCGTGGTTTTAGCTAATTCCATTCATTGCGGAAAGTAAATTCTACAGCTAAAGGTAAAAAGAAATGAGGAAGCAGATAGCAGAAGACATATCCATCATTGCCTGATTCTTCATCTTCGGCTGAGACACTGCTTGCTCTGTTCTATTTCCACTCCTGAGTGTGCCTGCAAGAGATTGAGAGGGGTGTCAATTAAGAGCTCCGGATATGAGTTGTACTACAGGGTGATCCCACAATAGTGGTTTACAATTTTTGGGCAAACTGGACACTGCAATTATTATTTTTAACTAAATCTACACTTTTGGACTCTTGTAGCGGCTAAACCATGAGGAATTTGAAAATGATGCAAACTAGAGTCTCATCACATTTTATCTATAGATTCTAAAAATATTTTTTTGAAAATTTTCAGAATCAGATTGCACTTTTTTTTCCATCTCCCATGAAAACTAGTTTTTTTCAGAAATCAACATTTTTAAAAAATGACGCTCACCGTATACAACATAACTTTTTTTGTATGAAGGATAAAATTCTAATTTTTTCGAATTTAGATTTGTAATTATGATATCTAGCACTTGCATTTGGTCTCATAATCTTTTATTGAATATTTTTTCCTTAATCAAGTTTCAAAGTCAAACCAATTGCAATTTAGACATATGTGGATTGTATACAACATAACTTTTTTTGTATGAATCGAAATTCAATTTTTTTTTTTTAATGGATCAAGGACATCAATACCTAGCCTCGGCGTATTTTTAAAATTTTTATTTTGATAATTTGTTATTTTTCCACATGTGTAGACCAAAGATTTTGATTTTCAATGAAAAACCTATGTTTAATAAAACTAAAAAATCAAATACATAATAAAAGAAAATCATATTAAAACTATATTCGACGGATAGCTCATTTCGAGGACTATCATTCTCTAGCTGGGTTTCTAAAGTTTTCTGCATTTTCAAATTCAAATTGAACTTCGAACGATAATTTTTTACCAAAAAAAACTATTTTTTGAGAAGATAGGGTAAAAGGGGGGTTCAGCTGAAACTCTTAAAGGGGTTCAGTCGAACCCCTTTAAGAGGTTCGACCGAACCCCTTTAAAATAATAAGGGAAATTATTTTAAAGGTGTTCGGCCGAACCCACCTGAAATTGGTTCAATCAAACCCCTTCAATATACATACGAAAGTCAAACAAGTTTTTCAAGGATTTTTTTCATTTTTCCGAGCTCCTCTGGTAAACGGCGTTTTCCAGGTGACCCACGTGCTTTCAAACGTGTCGACTGAAAAAGACAAATCACAGGGGAAAAATGTTGGATTTTTTGAAAATATTCATATTTTATTTCTTTTTGTTGCATTTGTTTTGATTAATATAAGTTTTTTCAATTCTTATGACAATTTTTTTGCATTTTGTAGGAGAATTTGTTGTTAGCTTAAATCAAACATTTGTGTTTTGAAGAAGAAAATGGCACAAAAAGCAAAAATAAAAAACAAAGCTCAACGAAAATTTTCAAAAGATAAAGAAGAAAATAGACGCAAACAAAACTTGACAAATTATCATAGAAAGAAACAAGGTACGTGTTTATTTATTCTCTTTTTTGTCAAATATGGGTAAATTTATTTACTTACAATAGTGATTTTATCATATGTTTTATCTATCAACAAGGAAAAATGCATCCAATAATTGATATATAAGAAAATTGAATGTTCTTGAGTTCTATAAAACTAAAATCTGCAAATTATCACTAGATTTTATGAATGTGTATACTAAATGTTTTACTAGTTTTGATCTACAATATATTTCTTTTTATTTGTATTTTTTTGTAGTGCCCAATTTTGCATAGATATCTATGTGTATGTCTTTTAAATCCTTATATTTATTTCATCCAATTGTGCATCATCAATTATATAGATATGGTAGAAACACCATTTTTCACCAATATTTCTCCCTCTATCAAGTAGTATCTCCCTTTGTATCAATTTTTGAAAATGTTCATAGTGGGGAAATTATTATGTATAACCAAATTGGATTAAAGAAGATGACACAAGATAATTCAACAAAAGAGAATTTTTAAACTCATATAAAAAACATAAATAGTGATAATTAGTTGAGAAGGTGGGGATAACTCAAACACCCCACAAACACACAAAAATTAGTAAAAAATATAAGTAAATTATATTAAATAGAATCATATTAGTTAACAATAATTATTTTTGGATTATGATAGATTTAACAAGAAGTACGATGAATATACACATAAAGCATACATTAACTAAATAAGTTTATATGCGAAGAACATATACATTTGTAGAAGTATGTATCTAAAATAATATTTTCTAAATTTTCTAACACATAATCTAACATAGAATTAGAATATTCTTTATAAGAGTGAAATAATTCATAAAGAAATAAACATATATTGATAGTAAAAAGAAAAATGTATTGAATTTGATAACCTAAATAAAAAGTTGAAAGTTTTAACTAACTTTATTCCTAGATTTAAGATTAATAACACAAAAATACTATCCAAAATAGATAAATCAACAAGTGTAAATGGTCTTAAATCTAAATTGGTTTCACCTATATAAACTATGCAAGCTTATTTTTCCTATTAAAAAAAGTACTATGTTTTTATTAAACAAAATATTAAAAATGGGATTTAATTATAAACAAAGAAAAACCTAGAATGAGAGTTGAAAAATAGATATCTCATCATGATAGAAATCTAGAATTATGAATCAATAGAAGATAATAAAAATTACATCATGTTTCCTAGATGGTAGCACATGACTACATTAAGGTCTATATGTCTACATAGATTTTTGTTGTACATAAAAAATAACAATTTATACAAAATTTGAAAATCTATAAAATAAGAATAAAATACACAACCAATAACAAGAAACTTTAGTAGAATAACATGATAAATTCGTTAAAATAAATTAAATGATATAAAATGGTCATAATGTTATTTAAACTGAGAGAGCTAAGATAATATAATTATGATAGATAGGAAAAGACACAAAACCTCCATGTGAAAAGATTTCCAAGAATACATGTAGCTAGTGCCACAAAGGGAAAGGGGTGAATTTTGGTTATCTTACCAATTATATTGTCAAATCCCTAATTTGGTATTTTTACCTCCACAAATAATCAAATAAAAAGACATTAGATTAATATGGTTATGCTCTTATCTTATGTGCATCTAGAAGTTCTAAGACGAGTACAACATAAAAAATATATATAATCTATAGCAATAAGTGTATCCCTTAGATATATAAAATAAATAAAATTGAGAAGATGGAACAACATGAAAATATAATAGTTCAAACTATCACATGTTGTAATGTACACTCATATTTTTGATGAAAAATAGTCATGAGTAATGCACGTGTTATTTTCTTCATGTAATACCTGATAAAATTATTGTGTACTATAAAGTGTATTTTTATTGATTTGGGGTAATTTTAATTTAATGACTCATTTATCTGTAAGATGGGAGGGGCAAGTTTCTTTAAATTTTTAGCATTCTAGTCCTTACATATTCCTACTCTTGCATGTGCATAGATCACATCGTGCATAGTCCTTGTATGTACATATATATCATTTCACCTAGTTCTTGCATGTACAACCCCTTGCATATATCAAGATCATATCACCTAAGTTCCAAGTTGCATACATTCCATGAATTTAGTCATTTGCATATTCATCATTGATCAAATATAACCCTTAGCTCTTGCACAAGCTGGACACTACTCTTCATAGGTCTCAAAATCAACCCATTTGCTATCTATCACCCACATCACTTAAGGTTTATCATAGACTTTCAAGTTAGGAAACATGTCGGGTTATCCTTGCTTGTCTAGGAAAATCCTTTTGGAGTCCATCATCTCCTACATACCCTCTCTTGGTAATTGGTCCCTTGTGTTTATCCATCATATCACAAGTCAATCCTTGAATAGTAACCAAATTTGGACCTAGAGTTGCATTTGACCTCTTGGATTCTTAATTTATCACATCATATTGGATACCATTTTCATTGCATTCTAGTCCTTACATATTCCTACTCTTGCATACATAGATCACATCACATAGTCCTTGTATGTACATACATATATATATATATATATATATATATATATATATATATATATATATATATATATATATATATTTTTGTTGTTTTATAATTTGAAAATTAGATTTTGTTCAGTATTAATAGATAGGGATTGAAGGTTGAGACACAAATCCTAACAATCACTCATAATGGATGTACCTTATCTAAGAAAAATAAAATATTTAAATTTACTAGATCTTGACTATCTACTTAGGTACAAAGAGGCTCATAGACTTACCACACTATCTAATAACATGCTATTTTTTATGGAAACCATAATATTCTTATATGTTATATAACATGATTGAATTATAGAACTAATAGTAACAAGTCTAAAACTTAGTTACTAGCATGCATAAATTTAATTGCATTAAAACATGAAAATATAATAGTTCAAGCTATCATGTTGTAACACACTCATATTTTTGATGAAAAATAGTCATGAGTAATGTGTGTTATTTTCTTCATGTAATACCTAATAAAATTATTGTGTACTATAAAGCACATATTTTTATTGATTTGGGGTAATTTTAATTTAATGAATCATTTATCTATAAGATGAGAGGGGCAAGTTTCTTTAATTTGTTAGCAATTTGAGTTCAAAATTAAATCACTTTTATTTTCATTTAAATGTTGAATCATTTTTTTAATTATAATCTAAAATTTGAATCTGTTGACACCTCCAAACAATCATCTCTAAGTTGAAATAAATTATGCACGGTAAATTTAATGTTGAATGAAATGCATAAAATAAACCCCTCAAATTCTTGTTTTAGCATGTGTCCAGCTGGAATTAGCTAAATGTTATTTTAATTGTTTTTTTTTTTCTTTTCAACTCGCATTTTACACGCATTGGTTAAAAAAGAACATACATGCAAATGCATATGGGTTAAAAAGAACAACACACTTTGTTTTTCATTGGGTTTAAAATTAACTCTTAGATAGAAAACACTACAAATGGTTAAAAATAACCCCTTTGGTTGACAAACACTACAAATGGATAAAATGAACCTTGTGCATTCTCTGTTTGTTCACATTTTGATTTTGGTTTAAAAAGAACACCATGCGAGTGTGATCTGAAATATTCATGTGCTCTCTCTTTGTTTTTAAACAAAGATCAATTGAACTATGAATATTTTGGTTCGCTTTTGTTAAGCCTTAGATCTTGGGCCTGCTTTGGTGGGAAAAAGTACTCACCCCAAAGCGACTCAAACCGAGAACACGCTAAAGCCAAGCAACGCCCAACTGGTATATAAATTCGAATGTTAAGGAAAACTTAGCATTACAGAACTTCCTGCGGACCAACAATTGACTCCCCAGTACCCTTGTGGTGCGTCAAAACCTGCAGACCCTAACCTCTGCAGACTGGGATGATAATGCCTCTCGTGTGGCCTTCTAAACGGGTGCCCAAAATAAATCCTTTGTTTTAGAAAACCATAAACCTTTTATTCTTTGGTGTAGCAACGGTCGTTGCCAAGGCACCCGCACTTGCGCAGTTCTTAGTAGAAATGATCAATCTGCCATGGGAGTTTCATGGAGGTTGGAAGCTTGGTTGCCCTGAGAAGTGAGTGCACTATAAGGGGGAGCCCGTGGGGCCAAGCTTCTGAAATTCATTCGTTAAGGATATGCGGTTCGTGGGATCCATAAGAATATTGTCCTTGCAGCCTTAGGATTTTTTTTGTAAATGTCTTCTATGTGGTTGAATTTCATTCTTTACAACACCACGTGTTTGCCAACTATTTTCAAACAACATGAACAAATGAACATCATCCTCCAAATCTGAATCAACACAGTCAAACTGAAATAAATTCCTTGCAATCTGCTTGAAATTTTGTCTAGTGTGAAAATCTCACCGGGTTGTCATTCTGTCATCTTCAATCTCATCCGTCCATCCAAAATTGCATTTTCTATAAAATATCAATTTTGTTCTCATTTTGACACCTCTTAATTTGATCACATCACATATTCCTTGTATACATATATATCATTTTGAACCTAGTTCTTGTATACATGTACAACCCAGATTGCCTATATCAAGATCATATCATGCCTAAGTTCCAAGTTGCATACATTCCATGAATTTAGTCTTTTCCATATTCATCATTGATCAAATAGAACCCTAAGCTCTTGCACAAGTTCCACTACTCTTCATAGGTCTCAAAACCAATCCATTTTTTATCTATCTCCCACATCACATAGTCCTTGTATACATATATATCATTTCACCTAGTTCTTGCATACATGTACAACCCAGGTTGCATATATCAAGATCATATCGTGCCTAAGTTCCAAGTTGCATACATTCCATGAATTTAGTCTTTCCATATTCATCATTGATCAAATAGAACCCTAAGCTCTTGCACAAGTTCCACTACTCTTCATAGGTCTCAAAACCAATCCATTTTTTATCTATCGCCCACATCACATAGTCCTTGTATACATATATATCATTTTGAACCTAGTTCTTGCATACATGTACAACCCAGGTTGCATATATCAATATCATATCGTGCCTAAGTTCCAAGTTGCATACATTCCATAAATTTAGTCTTTTCCATATTCATCATTGATCAAATAGAACCCTAAGCTCTTGCACAAGTTCCACTACTCTTCATAGGTCTCAAAACCAATCCATTTTTTATCTATCACCCACATCACATAGTCCTTGTATACATATATATCATTTTGAACCTAGTTCTTACATACATGTACAACCCAGGTTGCCTATATCAAGATCATATCGTGCCTAAGTTCCAAGTTGCATACATTCCATGAATTTAGTCTTTTCCATATTCATCATTGATCAAATAGAACCCTAAGCTCTTGCACAAGTTCCACTACTCTTCATAGGTCTCAAAACCAATCCATTTTTTTATCTATCACCCACATCACATAGTCCTTGTATACATATATATCATTTTGAACCTAGTTCTTGCATACATGTACAACCCAGGTTGCATATATCAAGATCATATCATGCCTAAGTTCCAAGTTGCATACATTCCATGAATTTAGTCCTTTCCATATTCACCATTGATCAAATAAAACCCTAAGCTCTTGCACAAGTTCCACTATTCTTCATAGGTCTCAAAACCAATCCAATTTTTATCTATCGCCCACATCACATAGTCCTTGTATACATATATATCATTTCACCTAGTTCAAGTGCATACATGTACAACCCAGGTTGCCTATATCAAGATCATATCATGCCTAAGTTCCAAGTTGCATACATTCCATGAATTTAGTCCTTTCCATATTCACCATTGATCAAATAGAACCCTAAGCTCTTGCACAAGTTCCACTACTCTTCATAGGTCTCAAAACCAATCCATTTTTTTATCTATCGCCCACATCACATAGTCCTTGTATACATATATATCATTTCACCTAGTTCTTGCATACATGTACAACCCAGGTTGCATATATCAAGATCATATCGTGCCTAAGTTCCAAGTTGCATACATTCCATGAATTTAGTCTTTTCCATATTCACCATTGATCAAATAAAACCCTAAGCTCTTGCATACCCTCTCTTGATATTGGTCCCTTGTGTTTATCCATCATAACACAAGTCAAGCCTTGCATCATAACTAATTTGGACCTAGATTTGCATTTGACCTCTTGCATTCTTAGCTTATCACATCATATATCATACCATTTTCATATATCCCATCTTAGAATCATATCCTTTTCAAATGCATTTTTTCCATGGAATTCTTAAGTTCAAGAATCTTTGATTTCATTTGATTTCATATGTTCAACTCCACTTATATATCACCATCGCTCACTTTCTTTGCACAATATTTTGTGACATGTACAAAATGGCTCAACAAGTAGGAAGTTCTCAAGCAGAAGTCGAACCCAATCTAGATATTGGACCAAATGAATCAGTTGAAGAACACATGGACCTTGAAGATAGGGAGGAGGCCCGAGTTCAAACAATCAGGTGTTTCGAAAGATGAGAGAAGAAAGATATGGTTTTCAAAATGCACCTCCTAAACAGGTAAGTTTGTTCATAAAGGATCTATTATATGATCATGAAAATGGACCTCAAATAAAATGCATAAAAGGACTCTGTGAAACATGTGAAAATTTGGCTAACTTTCCTTCAACAAATGAAAATGATGACCTAAGTCAGACAGTAAATTGCAAGAGTTACAAGTATGTAAAGTTTCAAACAAATTTTGGGAAAGAATCCACAAGGTTAAACTATGTAGAAGAGGAGATACCTATTGGGAAATTTATGGAAGATTTTCAAAAATTGATACAACCATACATACAACATTCATTTTATGCTAAGTGGAAAGCACATCAATTTCAAACATTAAGAGATACTTTCCCACTTGGAACAATTCTATCAGTAGTTGACTTTGCAGAAAATTACTCTTTTGTACATCAAAAAGAGATTCAATCAGAATATTACTTTTCAAAACAGGTCACTATTATGGTTCATGTGTGTTATCGACATGCACAATTGGAATTAGATGGTGTTGAGAGTACAAATGAACAACGAGCCATCAAGAAAGAATATCACTTTTATATTAGTGATGATAAAGAGCATGACACGCTTTTTGTACAACATTGTTTTACAAAATGTTTTTTTGAGAATTTGAGAAGCAGGGGTGTAAAATTTGAAAAACATTTTGTATGGTCAAATGGATGTGCGGCACAATTCAAATCATCATGGCCATTTTATGCACTTTCTAAATATCATAAAATTTACAACATACCACATGTTTGGAGTTTCTTTGAGAGTGGGCATGGAAAGGGTGAGCATGATGGCGCAGGAGCTTGCATCAAATGTGCTTTAAGAAAACATCAAATGAGTTATTTAGAAGATCATATAGACGATGCACATGATGTTGTTGAATGGTGCAAGAAACACTTTGCATCAAATGAGGTCGGCACATCTTCAAGAACAAACTAAAACATTCCACATAGAGTGTTTTGGGAGATATCGGGTATGTATAAATTACATTTAAAATAAATAAATTTATTTAAATTTAAAATTTACACATATATATATACACATGTTCAAGTTCACATAAGTTTGTTGCAATTACATTTATCTAGGTGTGGATAGAAGATCGATGCATGGATGCAAGAGGGTAGAAAAAACAAGATCTTTGCATTGTGTTATGAGTTCAGATAGTCACCCTGGATGGACATTATACATGAGGGATTACTCTTGTTTCTGCACTGAGTGCATTGTAGGAAACTCTCATGCATGCTACAATGAAGAACTTGAATACGTTAGTAAATGGGATATGGTACCACTATTCATTTCAGACACATACGATGAAAATGAGGATGAAAGATTTCAAGACATTCCTTTGGTTTCAATTGATTATGACCATATTTCAAGATTGGTTAGAAAAGGTACATGTGTAAGTTTTCAATAATTTAAATATTATATAAATTTAATGATCTTTAACTTGTCTAGAGACAATTCTAATTTTTTTAGAATTTTATTGTGTAAATTTGGTGTACAGGAGATGTTTTTGTAGTTATAGTAGAGCCTGAAAACATAGAAGGTGTTAGCTATTATTTATTGTGTTGCACAGAAGAGAGGAATAAGCTAACACAACCTGAAACAAATGATGGAATGTTATTTCCCATAGGTGAGTTTGAATTTAAAATTATATATATACATTGTGTACATGTGTACATTATCTTAAAAACATTAAATATATATTGTACAAACCTTGAGCGCGCAAATGTTGTACACATGCACATGTATTACCTCAGGTTCATGTTTACCATGCAGGTTTTGTTGTTGTGCAAGGGATATATCTAAGACAAGTCAAAGTTGTTCAACATGGGATTCATTTTGTGGACTATCAAGTTGATAACAAGGTATATCAATATAGTCACCTTATAATTGCTACCGCCCTACATCTTCATGCAGTTCCACATGCACACAGATGAAAAAAATGGAGACTAGATAGTGATGACCATCAAAAAAATTTACATGTTATTCAAGAGTGGGTTGAACCAGAATGTTTGAGTTAGATTATATCCCTGATTTTCAAGTTCACTTGTACATGTACATACATTTTGAAGATGAGAATTTATAGTAACTTGTTTGAACTTTGGATTGTTTTAGTTACTTATAATATATGTTGATGACAAGTTTTTTAAATTTGGTTGGACACAAATTAGAGGTTGAAATACATTGAGAACCTTAAATTGAGTAGATATTTCCAATTATATATTTGTTCCATGGAATTCAAGTACTTGTTATGTACATAATGTGCAAACCTTGTCATAAAAAAATTCATTGGAAGAGTGATGGTGGGAGCAGAAGAAAATTTAGTGTTAGTTTCAA